>JARHVA010005051.1:947500-1142500 GCA_037957365.1 Torreya grandis | reverse complement strand
ACATTCAATTCCTATCACTATTGTGATAAAATTGTCAATTTAAGCAAAATTCTACAAAAATGCACAATCTAGGCCAAAAATCACTAAAACGTGCTAAAGGGTTCGAGCTTGTCACATATAGGTGTTGATTTAGGCCAATGTATCCCTAAATGGATAAATACATTTTATGTGATTATTATCTTTTCTCAAATCATTTTGAGTCAAATTGTGACCATATAAAATGACACTTTTGATTCCTGAATTCTTCTAATTCAATAGCACATGTTATGTGCATATGTTATTTTGCATCCATAATGCTCTAACTGAGCTATTATTCCATATTCAATTGAGACCTCCTGATTATACTCCAATCAAATTATGACTTCATAAAATGACATTTTTGACTAAGTTGATTAAACACATAATATATTTCCAAAGAATTATAGAAAATTAAGAAAAACCACTTAAGAAAATCAAACCAAGTCAAGAGCCTGAGTAAAAAATCCATAGAAGTTATCAAAAAAATATTTATTTAAAAATTCATTCCTCAAATCTACATCATTACATGACATCATCAATGGGTTAACATCCATAAGCCATTAATGGAACAAATATCAGGATTAAGCCTTCCCATGCCTCATTAATGCCCCATTCTTCCACATCCATCAGCCATTAATGGAACAAATATCAGGATTAAGCCTTCCCATGCCTCATTAATGCCCCATTCTTCCAAATATTTATGGCTTGTCCTTCCAAAATTAAATCAGTTTATGGATACACATATTTATCTCGAGATAGATGATCATGTCTGATCCTAAACATTTTTAAAAGGATATAAATATAGGGCGTCACCATTGATTAAGGGAGCTTCAATTATACAAACTTACTATGCAGAAATTGCTATAGAAAAGCTTCACCTATTTGCAAAAATTGATCAAACTCATGAGCCTAAACCATTGTTGTACTAAGAAATGATGGAGGATTTTTATACTCATCATTGATGTAGAGTTATAGTACCAAATATAGGGAGAAACATGCTTCTTGGCCACACTTGGAAGGAGGGATCCTATTTGCAAGGTTTGGTAGTATTCCTTTTTTAAATAAATCTTAGACTTCATTTGCAAGACCCAATGCAGGAGTGGGCTTGATGTTTTAGTGTCTATATGCTTATTTATAAAAAAAAATTATTAAATAACACATGGACTAACACATCTTATAATCCTACTATACAACCATATCTTTGTAGTATTAATGAGAATTCATAAAACTATTTTAAAGGTTTTAGGGATCATTTTCTAAAAACCTATGAACTTATTTTTTGTAGTGAAAGAATCATAATTTTTATGTTTTAATGAAATCATGCATAACACTATTAATCCTTAATGAGATCCATTAACAATGTTATAAAATCAAAGAGATTTAGTATCATGTATGTCCAAGAAACATCATGTACTTAGTAGTAAATGGTTTATTAGGTTGAATGTGTCAAAGATGTAGGCCCAACACATGACTTAATTAATGTCATGAACATATTGTTGCATAGTAACATGCCCTTTTTTTTTTTGCCAAAACCTATTTATTTTCTCACAATTGTGGTAGGCTCTAATTGTAATAATAGCATGGGCATAGGGTTTTTTTCCTTCGATCCCTATTTCATATTTGGGTCTTGTATATTTTTTTCTAGAGTACTATTAGAGGAAAATAATGAAGTCTGTAGGAATAAAGGAAATAACATCTACTATTATATATTTTTATTCCATTACCATTTTTTTTTTAAAAAATTATATAGGAATAAATTAAATGACATTTGTATTAAAATAAAGGAAACAAATGTGTATTTTTCCTAATGTTTGGCCTCAAATTCAAATGTTAAGCTTCTTAGATTCCATTACTATATTTCATACTCTATAAATAATTGGTTTGATCTGTATAATGATGTTTTTGAATGGATGTGTCTTTTTTTAACATTTTGTATGGGTTTTTATCCACATAATTATTGTTTACAAGATAAGATAGAAGGGTAATTTTGAATGTAGGTTTCAAAATATTAGGGTTTCATTGACCTAATTTGAGTTTTATGGAAGTTTAATGTTTTAATCTGTTACAAACTCAATTTATTATTGGTGAAATCTATTTATCTCTTTTAATGTTTGATTTAATTTTAGACCATGAAAATAAGGTTACTAAACTCATCAATGCTCAAAGAATATTTTATAGTATCATTTCAAATAATATCTTGTAAAATTCAAAACCAGTTTTCACAAAGTTCTATTTTCAAATAGTATGATGCTTTGCATTCTTGATGATTTATTTTGATACAAAGCAATATGAATATTTTTATAAATATACTAAAGATAATCTTGAATTTATGATATTTAAAAATTTTAGTATATTATTGAATATTTGTTGACTAACAATACTCTACAAATCAATTTTTTCATGTTCTGTCATTTTAAAAAATTAGGGTTTGATTTTTAAGAGAATGTTTGATATGAGATACACTTATAATGTTAGAACCTAACTTGCATTTTTATCTTTGAATAATCAAACATTACTTATAATGGATCATTAATCTCAATTTTTATCCATTTTTTTGGATTTATAACCCTTATAATAGTATATTTCTTTTTCAAAATCCAACTCTTGTTGTTCAAATTGACATTTTATCATTACAAAATATTCTTTCCATAAATTAATACATCACATATCCATCATATAATTAAATAATTCCTAAAATCAAAATTAAAATGTTGGGATTTATTTTTACCATGCTCCTAAATTATCTTAAGACAATTATACTACCAAAAAAATCCACCTTGCCTACATTTGTCTATCACTTAACCTTATGTTAAAGTACTCACTTGATGTGTAGATACATTGCCAATTATTGTTAATTTAGAGATTGAGAAATATTATAGATGGATCCACTAATAAAAAATTAAGTGTTTAACATGTATTAAATAAACATTGATCTATTCTAGCACATAAAATACATTACATGCATGTATCACTACATAATAACACATTAGGTTTTAAGTTTATGTACTCATTCATAATAATGTGATTCATACACCAAAATGCATATGTTATAATGGTATATTACACCTCAAATAATGGTAGTTTTAAAAACTATTTTAAAACCTAATGCTAAAAATTCTACCATGGATTTATGCCCTTATAAATGATAAGGTTGGTTTATATATAAAAATACCCTCATTATTCTCAATCCAAGGCCATAAACTCTAAAATTAGGTTATTCAACAACCATTATAAAAAAAACCTAACCAAATATGTTTATTTAAATTATCATTTAAATATATTTCATATGATTGAATTAACAACCTATAAACAAAGTTTATTTAAAATACTACACTATGGTGTAATATTAATTCTAACACGACATGATGATTGATCCCATGGTCCATAAAAGTAGTTTCGAGTAGTGTGAGTTAATGTTTAGATGATCATGGTTTGGAAGTGGTAACCCAAAACTTTCCATTATGTGGAACAACAATCACCCTTGACTCTATATATTAAATCCCAAATTCTATCATCTAGATGATCGACATTCATCCAATTTTAATACTTTCATTACTTTTTTGTGGAAGAAAATTGGTCCCTTATGGTTTTTTGTTTCTTGCAACTTGCAGTAATGGAAATTATAGATTCCATTAATCTTCTTAGTTACCTAGATTATATATAGTTATATAACACTCTAAAACACATTTAAAATGGTGAAAAAAAAGCTCCTAGAGCACAAACACATTCAATTTTAGTTTAGAATTGGCTTATGGATTTGTTTAATCATCTACCTCCACCATGGATGGCATCACAAAATAACATAAAAGAATGTTGGTTTAATTAGTATTTAGGATTTTGAGTCTGAATATTGTGCCATGACTAGAGTAGAATATAAATGGAGGGCATAAACATTATACTAAACTATGAGTAACTCACTAACTTTGAGTTTATTGATCAGAGTTTAAAACCTAGATCGATAGTAAAAGCATGGCTATGGAATTATTTCAAAAGGAATGATTATGAAGTCTTCCTTTCATATGGATACCATAAATAGTACTCAATGGTGATTAGAATTAATCTGATAGAATGGCCCAGTCTGTTGATGATATATCAAGATCTTCATAACTATCTATATAGAAATATGGAAATGGACCTTGATAGTTGGGCTACTTAGGTAAACTACATTGAGTACAAGTATGAAAAAGAAATATTTTGATGATGATCCCTCTAACCCACCATATCTTGGAAATTATAACTCTTTGTCTAATGAATAAATTAACTTTACGTCATGTCACCATCTAACTTTATAAAAAGGTCGATAATGGTGGAAGAAAGTAGATTCCCACTAGCCAATATTACTTTTCTTTAGTCACATTATTCCACCTTTATGATCTAGTTAGTGCATAATTTTACACTCTATGTTACATCGTAGAGAGATTTTTATCTTATTAGAGCCAAGAGCCATGTCTATATATAACTTGGCTAATAGATGCTCAATAGACTTTTTTTTGGAGTTTGGAATGCAATATATGAATATGCAAATAAAGGGGAAAGTTTGTTCTTAAAATCTCTACTATTTTTATTGGTTATCATTTTTTATTGAATGCATACTATATGCATCGTAATTTACTCACCTACTTTGGCTTGTTAATTTCATCTAATTTCACCTCATATAGCCTTACTAAACCCCTCTTAGTCAATTTTTTAATCCCCCACTCTATATTTATTATCCCTTCTTAACATTCATATATCCCATATATTTTTAATCTCTTTAATATACAACATAGTTACATCTTTTTTTTCTAATAAATATTTCCATGCCCACTTGCATATTTTAAATTCCATAAATTCTAACTGCTACTAGGGTTTCCTACTAGTCATATTATGATCTATTGTTGATATCTACTATATCGATCAAGTAATTTAATTACAAAAATCAAGTGATTGTATACATGGGGAAATAAATTAGGTTATATTGAGTCTTAAATGACATGATATTATTGTAATTATGTTTAGTGGAATGGATATACCCTAATTGAGTACTCATGTATCTAATCTAGCTACTGCTTAAACATGGCACTCAATTAAGGTACATTGAATCTAAAATAACACTAGGTTGTTATAGTTGTGTTTATAATTATTGATATATAAAACATCTCATGAAACCAATAAAGTGATTGCTTACATGGGTCACCCAATTATGGCATATCAATTCTAAAATGATGAGGGGCATGGAATTAAATACGAGGCATATTTATACAATCTAGGAAGACTAACATCCCTAACGAGTTCCTTATTATCATCAATTATATATATATTACATCAATATAAAATTGAATCATTTCATGGGCATCCCTAAATTTAGGGGCCAAAACCTGTGGTTGAGTAGGTAGGAAGTATGATAGTGGTGGTCTGTGGGGAAAACATTTTAAGAAAAATTGGTGGCCTCTTTGGTATACTATAGCTCTCATACCTCAATATGGTTGATGCCATAATCTTATTCATTGGCCTATATATGTTTAACCCTTTATATAATCTATGGAATTTGTAGCAACAACATCTTTTAGTGCCATGCTAACATGCACATAGTTAGTGTATATCGGGGAAGCTCATCTATGAATGTGACCCCTACCGAGTTGTAGACACTAACTTGTGGAATGATTTGTAATGCACACATGTCATACAATTTTTTTTATGTCGGTTACCAAAATTTACTTTCACATGATGTCCATAAAGTTCAACATGCTCTCACCTCAAATCCAAAACATTGAGTAATTATTTTATGTATGAGATGATTGAATATTCATATATATTTCATTGAATATGACATACAATGCTAAACAACATGGATTTAGATATTTATTCCACACAAAAGGCTAGTATACATGTCTATTAGTGGTGAATGTGATTGGATCCTTATCTATATAATCTTGGTCAAGATTAATTATTGGAGAGATTTAAATGTGAAGTTTTGTGCATTTATTGGTGAAATTTATAATTGAAAGTTACATTTTTTGATACCCTAAATTTTAAAAGAGGAATAGGATTACCACATAAGTGCGATTGAAAAGGTAATGTATCACTATATAAATGGGATAAATTATATTGACACGAGGTTAATATAGGTAAGCATGCCTTTACATTGGAGTTGTCTTACATCTTCTTTCATTTACACATGATTCACTACACGCACCTTTTTCCATTCTATATTATCTTACTGCTTCCTCCCCATATATATAATATATAGGGGTTTTTACCATATAGATATATAGTTCCCTAACCTGAGTGCCATGGTAGTTGGGATGTTGAGGGGGATGACATTACATATGAGGCATATTTATACAACCTAGGAAGGATAACATCCATAACAAGTTCCCTATCATCATCAATTATATGTAAACTATATAAATATAAAAGTGACTCATCTCATGGAAGTATTCAAGGGCCAAAAACTATGGTTGATTAGGTTTTAAGTATGGTAATGGTGGTCTATGGGGAAACATTTAAAATTGTTGGAGATCTCTTTTGGTACACTATAGCTCTCATACCTCAATATGGGTGATGCCCTAAATTTATTAATTAGCCTCTAGATGCTTAACACTTTATAGAATATATGGTATTATTATAAATAACACATTATGGTGCCATGATAACATGCACATAATTAGTGCATGCTAGTGAAGCTCATCTATGAATGTGACCCCCACTAGTTTGCAGATGTTACCTTAAGGCATGATTTATAACACAAACATGTACAAATTTTTTTGTCACCTTATATAATTTCCTTTCATGAAATTTCCATAAATTTTGGCATTCCCTCATCTCAAATTCAATATATCAAATGATTAGTTTATGTATAATATGATCAAATATTTAGACATATTTTATTGAATATGAGGTATAATGATAAAATAGCATGGATTTAGATATTTATTCCACACAACAAGCTAGCATACATGGTCATTAATGGTGAATGTGATAGGATTATTATCCACATAAGCTTGGTCAATATTTAATACTAGAGAGATTGCAAAGTAGGGTTTTATGAATTTATTGGTGAAATTTATAATTAAAAGTTGCATTATTTGATACCTTGAATTTTGAAAGAGGAATGGGATTCTTACATAAGTGTGAATGAAAAGGTAATGTAACACTAAAAAAATGGGATAATATACATTCACTTGAGGTTCATATAGGTAAGTATTCCCTTACTTCAGATTTGTCCTGCATCTTTTTACTTTCACACAAGGTTCACTACACACCTTTTGGTACACAACAACTCTCATACCTTAATATGGGTTACGAACTGACCTTATTAATTGGCCTACAGATGTTTAACCCTTTATAAAAAATATGAGATTCATATAAAAAACACATTTTAGTGCTATGATGACATGCACATAGTTAATGCATGTTAGTGAAGCTCATCTATGAATGTCACCCCCACTAGGTTGTAGATGCTATCTTGAGGAATGATTTGTAATGCATACATGTTGCACAATTATTTTGTGTCACCTTCCACTATTTCATTTCACTAAATGTCCATAAAGGTCAACATGTCCTCACCTCAAATTTAATACATCAAATGATTAGTTTATGCATAAGTTAATTGAATATTAAGATGTCTTTCACTACATAAAACATACAATAATAAAACATACATGAATTTATACATTTATTCCACATAAAAGGCCAACATACATGATCATTAATGATGAATGCACATCAAGACCCTTATCCACATAATCTTGGTCGAGATTAGTACTAGAGAGATTACAATGTGTGGTTTTGTGTTATTATTGGTGAAATTTATAATTGAAAGTGGCATTGTTTGATACCCTATATTTTGAACTAGGAATGATATTCCAACATAACTACAAGTGATAGTGAATTTTACCATTACATATGAATGGGATAAATTACATTTCCATTATTTTCATAAAGGTCATCATGCCCTTATGTTGGCGTCATCCCAATTCACCTGTAATTTTAATTTTTCTACTCTATAACTCTAATACCTTCATATAGGTTATGCCCCAACTTTTTTCATTGCCTTTTAGGTGCTTAATAATTTCTATAACTTATGTAATTCACAGCAACAACACATTATGGTGCCACACCAACATGAAAGTAGCTATTTCATTCCACTTAAGCTCATCTATAAATGTGACCCCCATTCTTACAACAATTTATCCATTTATATGGTTTCATGTTTTGTTTTTCATATGTTTTTTAATGGGTTTTATATCAATTTCAACAACTATTAAATATTTTTCTAACCTTTTTGTTGAGATTTTATGTCATATGTTTGAATTGATTTCAATTCTCATATTTTCATTTTTATGTGTAATTCATGGTTTGTGTTTATGGTATGTTTAACCACCACATGCATTTTATTGGTTACTTATGAATAGAAAGGAAGACATATTTATATTGAAAGCATGTTATTTACTTCTAAAAATGAAATCATATGGCAAAATGGCACTTTGTTATTTAATGAAGTGCCATTAAATCATGCCTATTACATTAATTTAATAGATAGGTTGAGCTTATGTTTGTATTTGTGTGATGAAAGAGGTGTTTTCATGGAGGTTGATTCCAAAGACATTTTTCATGAAATGACAAGGGATGGAAATGTTCCTGGAGGTCGTCTAGGTGAGGTATGCAATGATGCAACTTTCTTGTATAATTTATTTGAATATATTCACATATACTATGCAAATGAATGTCTTCAACAAGCATCATAAGGTTAGGAAAATAAATAAATATAGTAAATCACTATGGATGCATTTGATATTCCTTATTTAGAAGGCATACTTATGGATGAGTTTTTTGATATTGTGTCTGATTTTCCATTGGTAGATAATGTCATCAACATGCACCCATTATCATTTACTCATTATGTATTATTTACATTTTTTTATGTCATATTATTCTCCATTGTCTTCCCTAAATCAATGAAATGTTGAATGGATGTCATGAAAAGTTATTTCTGTATATATGTTGCACTTTTATAAAAAGGCAACAAACTTTATACTTTTTTTATACAAACTTTATTTTCATTATGTATATGATGTCTATATGTTGTTCGAATGTTATTTTGATTTTTGTAATATTATGTACTTATTATAGTTGTAATGATATTTTTTCTATTACCATTGTGGATCATTTAAAGTTTGGAGCTTCAAAACTACTAAAAAGCCTAATGTGTTCACAATATTAAAATTAACTCATGAAGTTCTTAATTTTTTACATATGAAAAATATGAAATAAATTTATATCTTGAATGGCTTAATATAGGTTAAATGGAATAGTGCATGCAAAATAATGTTTTTGAATGATATGTATGATAAATGTAGCTAAACAAACATTATGATGTTTATTGATTCAGATGTATCTAACTATTTATTATGATGATGTGTATATATTATTTACTTATGTTTTGATGACCAACTACTTATGTTGTATGAATTATTCAATAATTGTCATTCATACATGGTAATATTTCATCAATAACAAAATTCCATTGATAATTGGTTGAATGAAATGTTCTCCTTATATGTTGGAATAGATGGAAAATAGGTGGGAAAAAAATTATAGCTTAATCTGCAAAATCCAAGTGAGGGTTCATTTAATTGTAGTAGTATCAAGTGGAATAATTTATGAAGACTTATGAAGACTTATGGGTCACCTGGGTTGATGCTAACAAGGTTGATGACTTCGTCAAAGGATAATCAAGAAGGGAGTTTTTCCCTATCAGTTTTCATGTTTCACATCACAAGATAAAATCACATGTTCTTGAAAAGCATAGTAGGATCAAAACCAAATTTGAATATGTCCTATAAGTGACCTTATATTATAGATTGTAAATAGGTGTCTGTTCAAATGTTATTTTATTCCATTAACATATATTTTTCTTTAATTTGCATGAATATTTATTTATTGACCATAATCATGTAGATATTAGTGTTCATATAGGCCTGATGATTATCTATAAATCAATGCCATGACAAAGGACAAGTCTGTAATGCCTAAGTCTAGAATGGGTATATGATCGGGTATAAGACATATAAGGTGTGGTTATAGGTGTCATTTTAGCAGATAACATATGGTGATTAGACTTGATCATGTTCTACTCACATACAATCATGTAGAGCACACAAACAATGAACACAACCATTGTCATGGCTAACAATATGAATAGTTTAATGGCAATAAATGTTTTTTTAATCCCTACATCAGCCCCCAACTGAATGAATGGGTTTAAAGGATATTATTATTTGGAATTTATAATGATGATATCCACCTTAAACATTGGGAGATGGTGCATGAGAAAATTGTATTGTTTAATTTTGAAACACAATGGTATAATTTCCTAAGTAATGATGATGTATACAATAAAGAATGATTTATTAATGAGGAAAAATTCATGTACAGTCCTGATGATGAAAAAAGTGTTTGGGAATGGGTACTATAAAATCTTGACAAGTGATTTTTCTATTAGGGATATAATGGTGGAGAGATTAATGGGGAGGGTAAAATCCTCTTTATCTTGGGCATCCAACTCCCATGACATCTAGAATAGTTGTTAAGATTCGGGAAGTGTATCTTATTGGAAATGTATTTAACATTGGGGATGAATGTAATGAAGATATGTTTCTAATATTTCTAATAGTAGTTGATAATATACATATTTTATAACATCTAATCTCATTTGAGTTCTATATTTTTAGTACATTTCTAATTATACACATTGTTGGCATTTGATTCCAAACATGAAGGTGTGCTTGTTGCATGGGTCATTATGTCATGATCTTGTACTGCCAATATAGGATAATGGATGCAAATTCTTCTTTAAAGAGTTCATTTGAAATATGTTAAATGGACAATTAGTGCCTTCATCTTGGATGATGCTAGTGCAAAGATTAAATATATTAGGTGCATCTTCATTATTCCTACACACATCATGGATTTCATATTTGGATGTTCATAGACACCATTACTACCTTATACTATTAACTCTTACAAAACTATCATGTTATACAGGGAGACATTTAATTTTGAGGTCTACTTATGCAATTGACATGTTCACCATGTGTGGCTAAAGAATTTGATATCAAAGGTGAAATATGATGATGTAATACATGTGATGTTTGATTAGTTAGAGTACATAATGTATAATTGTGTGATGAAGACATGGAAAAAAAGGAGTCTATAAAGTTTATAGAAAGGTATCACTCCTCTCAAACCACATTTGTCGAATAATGGGAATAACACTAGGTAGATAGTGTTGTAATGTGGTCATGATGTTATCATACACTTTTGCATATTGGGTAAAAAACAAATACAGCCATAGAATCTTACCATTCACATTTGAAATGTCATTTCTTAAGCACAATATGAACTTCTATACTTGGGTGGATTGGTTAGTTCACCAACTAACAAAATCTATTTACATATATTATGCATGGCTAAAATCACTAATTCAATAGGAACTTCAAAGTGTAGAGACTTGAAAATCTTTCATGGATATGGGCTTTGCATATCCTAGATTGTCATGTACCCTTACACAACAGTAACCCCCATAATCTATGGGTGCAAAGTAAGAAAGATGAGATGTTACATTATCATATATTTATTGTAATGCCATCCATGTTGATGTGTAATTGCCCATTTTCACTCCAAGGCTAACTTGTAATCATGTGATCAAGGTGGACCGGATGAGAAATATAACAAGTCAGGTAGTTATATAAAATGGAGGACACGGTGTTAATGAGAGAATTAAAAACATTGATGTCAAGTATAATGTAATTTTTCTTTTTCCATCTAATTTTTCCATTAACAAGTTTGAGATGACTATCATTTATGTAATACATTTTTATTTACCAGGTCATAGACAATAGATCTCAAATTGAAAATGAGGGAGAAGAAGGCATGGTGTCAGATGTTTGAACCCCAAAATTGAAGTTGTATTAGGTATGGATATGAAAGAATCAAATCATGTATTATAAGCTGTCATATTAAATCTAGTGGATGACATTAAAAACCAACTAAGGGAAGTTGATAGTGTAAAACATGTAACTACTCATACTCATTTGTTTTTTGTATTTTTCAACATTTATAATTTGATGATTTTAATTATATGAATAGATCTCATCCACTAATAAATTTTATGATCTTGATGCCTTGATATGTGGAGCATGAGAGATATTTAATAAATATTGTGTAGCAAATAGAACCATTAAAACTGTCATTCTTCAAAAGCTAGATGATATATGTTTACAACAATGTGCAGAGTAGGGTGATATCGAATATACAACACCTAATTGATCATCCATTCTGACAAGTGCATGATGGGCATACAAATTCCACTTGTAGAGAGAGAGACTTCATATAACATATGAATATATGAGGACAATATAGTATGTCATAAGAGAAAACACTTTTTCCAAACCCTTCTTATAACAATTTCAAACGATAAGTCTGGGATGACAATCTTAACAGGGAAATAAAGTGATATAGGGGTGGACAGAATAGAGATAATACATATTCATTACATACCTTTGTAGGTTTTAGTCGTAGTAAAATAGTAATAAATGTATGTACATTCAATGATAATATACTATTGTTATATATTGTGAAGTAATTGTATTTGTTTTATGTGTCATCAATTGTATCAATATATGGACCTATGCACAATATAATGTAAGGCAATGAATTAAATCATTCATTCTAAATATTTATAATGCTTATACATTTTTTTTATAATGCAAATTTAAAATGTGCCAAATGCAATGTGTTCCATTAATTATGATTTTTCCTAATATATAACTTAATAACCATAGTAGCTTCCTAGTATATAACTTAATAACCATTACTACAAAATCTTCTTTCCATATTTGTGTTTTTCACAAAGTGATGTAAATAGATCTCTTAGTAGCTTATGTAAGTACATACACTCCTCCATATTTGACCTCATGTTGTGATACTCAATGATGTAAGCAGGACCTCTTTTTCCTCTGAGGCCTTGCTGTTAAATCTCCTATATTAGACTTCTAGGTTTCTTGGACTACTAGTCCTCCCTCTCATAGAACAGATGACAGTGATTAGAGTATGGACTACAAATTTTTATTTATTGATTTTATTTGTTTATACTTCATAATATTTTTTATAGTTGACTCATATAACATTTTAATGTACTGAATCTAAATATTTTGTTTTAAAATGTTTTGTAGTAGTGTGTGACAAGCTCTGGCAACATAGACTAGGAAAAAATGTTCTAATGAACATTATGCTTCATTTAAAACTTTATGGTGTTTATAAGTGAATGTCCATGTTTCAATACCTATTTATATAGTTATAATACCTCTTATTCAATATTTTAGAAGTTATGTTCTCTTTTAGACCCTCAAAAAAGGGTTTCTTACTTCCTAGTAGTACTATAAAATTCTATTTGTTGAATAATGCACTACACTTCACATCCTATCTCTTTGATGATTCATTATAATCTTCTATTTAGCTTGTTTAGAATCAACAATTAGGTTCTATACCTTTTTTAGACTTTTTTACATCTGTTAAGGTTGATAAATAGGGTTTAGACTATATTATATAGTATTATAGACACTATAGATAGCATAACTACCTTTATGTCCAACCTATAAACTTAAATACATCTCCATCACCTAAAAAATACTTACCCCTAGATCCATCTCAAATTTCATTCAATTTGACTAGTTGAATAAAAAAATTATGATGGTTTCATGATTCTTGAAACCCCATATAGAATTTACAAGCTGAGAGCACATATAAAAGGAAATCTCACTTCCCATCATTGGTTTTGGACATTTAAAGGCTAGATAACACTCTTATCATGTCCAAATAACCCTTTATACCACATTTGATGCTTTAAAAACCCTTTTTGGCTATGAACATCCACTATTTCCTTTGACTATTACAACAAAACTTTATAATTGATTCAAATATTGAAAGTCATGGTAAGTTTCCTCAATTATAAATTAAATTCAATATAGTTGGAGGTGATGATAGTTTCAGAAGGGTTTTTGAACTTATCTTGTACCTTTAAGTAGCAAGTGTTCTTGTACTTTTATATCCCTATTTTGTTCCTAAAGGACATCAAGTCATTAAAAATGTCATTATATGGTTTAGATACTATATTTCATAATATCAAGGTGTCTTCCTCATTCATTTGAATGTCACAAAACTTAGAAAGCATGTTCTTACTTGTCCACATGTCTTTAATTGATTGTATACTTTCTACTAGTAACAAGACTACAAATAGTATTAACTAGACCTAATTTTAATGTGTGTTATCCTCCAACAATGCCTATTATCCACAATGGTCTTTGTGTACATATTGACTTAGTTTAAATCTGTGAAAAATTTTCCACCATCTTATATGTTTGAATGTTAAAAATAAAGAGTGTGAATAGGTCTTTCATATTCTAACTAATAGGTCTTTTCACCTTATTTTATATGTATTGACTCAAATTTTACAATATGCAATGTATTTAAAAGTTTCTTATATAAGACATAGACCCTTTATATTTGATGTGCTTGTTGATTGAAGGAAATACAATAATACTGACGTTTAAGGTCTTAATTAGTCTGATATTTTCTTATATAGGAATAAAATACAATACTTAGACCTTGATGACCCCAATAAATACTTCACACCTTAATTATCACATTAATAATGGCAATAATTAGTTTCTTCACTATGCTTTCACGTGGACCTCCAAGGAAAATACAATAATTACCCTTGTAGCCCTATTTTTAGGCCTTCTACGAGACTACCATACCCATAGTCCTCATTATATTTTATTGTAATGAATTTTGATTTTTGAAATGACCCTAATAATTTACAAATATCCTTCACACATCTAACTACAATGATTAATGATATTTATATGGTTCAGTTAGGAATTTTACCAATTTTTATGGGTCAAAACCATGATTAACCCTGAGAGTGGAAAGTTGTTTAAATTTCAAGTTTTATGGACTGTATAAGGCTCTTTATGACTAATTTGAGATTAGTATATTATATTTCTACTCAAACACCCATTTTACATGCTCAACCATTACAAAAATATGTCAACAAATTTTTGGACTATGTGACACAATTATTATGTGTCTCCAAAACTTAACTTTTTACAAATATTATCAGAATAACTTAAGATTGCAACATTTCATTTTCAATTATTAACATCTCATATGGATGTTAAAAATTTAAAACTATATAAATGAATTGTAATATATACAAGTATCCTCAGAAGTAACATAATAAAAATATCAATAGCTAATTTTTTTGGTCATGAGATGATGATAGATGGTTTCCTTCAACCACCACATATAAAAAAATAGAAAGCCTCTCTTTAATTTTTTTTTTCATAATTGTTTCACTTTTGGATTCTCTTAATTTTCTCAAAAGAGTGATAGGAAACTAGGTCCTTTGTGACTTTTTATGGGTCTATAAATAAAATTTATGATAGATTTTGCTATAAAGAGTGAATCTGAGGATGGTATAAGGATGCTTCCTAAAATCCTAAACTGCAATTCAATAATAAAAAATACTACTAATTATAAATTAGATACATCTAGGAAACCACTTATCCAATCAATCTTTTATGACCTTCAATCAAGGAAAAATAAATAACATATTTTCAAGGTGAATAGTTTATTTAGACTGCACACATGATATAACATATTGCATAAATATACTATCTCTACAAGAATTTTTTCAAAGAGATTTAAAGCTAATAGTAGTGCATCAAAATTTCTTCTTTCATGGTCCCTTTCCACCCATTCATTAAAAGGTGGAGCCTTCAGTATCCTAGTTACAAGCACTTTTATAGGCCCCTCCAAAACTATAACAAATGTATTATATATATTTTTTTTTAAAAAAAATTGGAACCATATACATTTATATTATTAGTGTAGGTTTTTATTTTTCCCTATTTATTAATTAGGGAAATTGTATTTCTTGTGCATACATGGAGTTTTCCTACATTTGTGGGATAGGCTAGCTTATGTGGAGGTGTGTGTCATAGATGTGTCATAGGTGTCATAAGAATGTCATAAGTAACTCCCTTGATGGGAGTTACTTCTCTATTCTTAGCACCTTGTCACCACATTTCATGGAGGAGTTACAGTCTATTCTTGGGGTGCCTTGTCCACTTTTTTTGGAGGAGTTACTTACGTACTCTCCTATATGTATTCCTCACTTTGGCCATCTCATATTAATCAAATTTTGGTTTTCTCCATTTTGTCTTGTGCAATTTATCTTCTTGTGTTATTTTCAAATTGCTTTAGCATCTATGTGGTGTGCACTTGCTTCATCTCGTGTGATCACGTCTCCATTGCACTCGAATTATCCAGATTTTGGCAACAACTCCGATATGGTATCAGAGCAAACCCGGTAATTGTGTGTTTGTTTATGCTTTTAGTTTACTTTGAAATCAAGAGGAGTGGAGTTCTCTTTATTTTTTATTTATAGATCTGATCTAAAATAAATAAATAAAATCTTTCAATATCATTTCTGGTATCATTTCTTGCATCTTGGGATCCTTGGCCATTGGGTGTCTTGGTTGTCTTCACTTCAGGTGCTAGTTTTGTTTATGTTCTTGGGCACTATTATTGTGTGGAGCAGTAGAGGGAGGAGCAACAGTCAACACTCACACAGTCCATACCAAGCTTCTACATTCTGCGCCGCCCTTTTTTTGGTCTGCGCCTAGATTCTGGGCTGTGCTTAGCTTCTGGTCAGCAGTCAACTTTGTGCCACACTCTTTCTAGCAAGGCGCCATCAGCCATACGGTTTCTATCAGGTCTGCATTTTTTGTCTTTTTTCCAAGCTAAATTATGGACTATGCTTTTTGGCGCCCCTTCCTTGCTTGGCATCCCATGTGGCGCCCCTTGGACACTTGGCAATCTTTCATTTTGTCTATGCTTTATTTATTTTTAGTTTAAAATTGACTTGTAAAACAAAAATCAATCAATTTGACTGAATATTTAGTTTTTTAGACAGTTTGGAAAATTGGGGGTTTTCATTTAAAACTTGTATCTTCAACCTACGAAGACGAAGGGTGAGGCCCGGGTTGGCGAGAGGCCAATTCCCCCTCACACAAACCTTCTTTGGATTCCTCATTCTATGCCAAATCTTGTAAGTGGTTGGAAGGCCACTTTCTCTCTCATAACAGAATTTTTTTTAATGTTTTAGTGTTTTTTTTGCAAAAACACTAGTTTACGAGAAAATTAAACCTTTAATATCTTGCAAACGGTAGCTCAAATTTGGATGCCATTTTTTACAAAAGTGTATTTAATTTAATTCTCCATATTGTAGGCTTTTTATTTTTCAAAAATGCACTAGTTTATAAAGTGCCTAAAATTTGGGTCTCTCGGGACGCATTTTCGACTGAGTCCAACGTCCTGTTTGCTTTAGTCTTGCACTGATTGCTCTAAGACACATTCTTGGTTGAGTTAGATATATTTTGAGTGTGCACTTGCATATTTGGGGGGGGGATCAATATTTTAGGGGGGTGTGATTGATTTTCACAACTTGTAAATCTTTGCTTTCATTCTCCTTTTTGCATAATTTCACAACTTGCAATCAACACAACTTCACCTAAATTTAGCTAAAAATAGATTTTTTTCAACTTAAACCCCTAACACCCTTCAGCTATCATGAATATAAGGTTGAAATTTCAATCCTTCTTAGAAGCAAAGGGTTGTATAGGATCACCATGGGTACTAAAGTAGAACCCAACACTGATGCTGAAAAGGTCAAGTGGTACAACCGTAGTGATGAAGCCTATGGATTACTAAGCTTGTCTATGTCTCCAAAACTTATCTTCTATTTATAATCCTCCAAGACTCCCAATGACATATGGGACACCTTAGAAAACTTATTTTAAAAGCTCGATGAGATGAGAGGTCATGAGCTCGAAAACGAACTCATAAGTCTAAGTCCTAGCAACTTTGACACCCTACAGGACTTCTTCACTAAGTTTAAAGCCCTTAGATTACAATTGAAAGAATGTGGGATATAAAAGAAAGATGATCAACTCATTCTTTCTATTCTCGCAAAGTTAGGTCCAAGCTATTTAGTCTTTGTCTCCACTTTCCATGCCACAAAAAGTGCCCTTGGCACTACATGGAAAATTCCTTCTTTGGATTCATTCATTGCCGACTTGACTAGGGAGCAAGATAAGCTAATTCAAATGGGCACAATGAAGTCTACTCAACCCCAAGCTTTGATAGCTAGAAATGGTAAGGATAAGACTTCAACAAAGGAGAAGAAGAAAAAGAACAAGGACCAAGAGAAGAAAGAAAACAACAATCCTGCCAAAAACAACATTGAGCCTTCATCTTCCAATGCTAAACCTAAGAAAGAGAAGGTTAAGTGTGCCTATTGTAAAAAGACAAGGCATGATGAACACAAATGCATGAAGAAATAAATAGATCACCTAACTCATCTTCTAGAGAAAAACAACATAGGTGTTCATGAGTCCATCAAGTAGAATTCATCTACCCAAGATTGTACCAAGGCAAAAGGCAAGGGTAAGGAGAAAGAAAAGGGCAAGGCCCTTGTAGCTACAATAGCTTCTACATCTTCATGGGTCATTGACTTGGGTGCTTCTCACCACATGGGCTCTTCACTAGTTGAGTTTTCATCTTTAGAGCCTTTTAGCATGACTTCAATTAGTTTGGGTGATGACACTTCAGTTTATGTTGCAAGGAGAGGGTCAATTGAAATGGAAGGAGGAACATTAAATAATGTTCTAAGTGTTCCTTCTCTTTCAACTAATCTCATATCAGTGTACCAAATCACTCACATTGGTCAGGGCATGAGAGTTGAGTTTTCACCAGATTCAGTGGCTATTAGGGAGTTGCATAGTGATACTACAGTGGCAGTGGGTAGGGCAGATCACCAAGCAAGGTTATACACCTTCTCACATTTGGCATTAGACTCTTATCTAATAGCATTGTTGACTCATTTAGATGGAGTTAGAAAATTGTGGCATGAGTGGTTTGGCCACCTTAACTACCGCTACCTTGAGCAACTTTGCAAAAATGACGTGGTCATTGGCTTGCCAAAAGGACTTTGCGAGGGGTGTTCCCTTGGGAAGCATCCCAAATAAAAATTTGACAAAGGCAAATCTTGGAAGGCTTCACAACCTTTGGAGTTAGTCCACAGTGATGTATCGGGACCCTTTCCCAAATCATCTTTCATAAGGGCCAAGTACATCTTCACTTTCATTGATGATTTCTCTAGGTACACTTGGATATATTTTCTCAAACAAAAGTTTGAAGTGTTTGAAAATTTTATAGACTTTAAGGCTCTTATTGAGAAATAGAGTGAGAAATCTAACAAGGTTCTTCAAACTGATAATGAAGGGGAGTATGTTAGCATCAGGTTTGAGCATTTTTACACCACAGAGGGGACTGATTTGCAGTGCACAGTCACTTCTAGTCCTTCACAGAATGGGGTTGCAAAATGCAAGAATAGGTTCTTAAAAGATATGGGTAGCTGTATGATTCACTCCAAATCCTTAGCATCACAGTATTAGGTTAAATCCATCAATTTTGCTTGCTACATTCAAAAGAGGGTTCCTCACAAAGCTTTAAAAGGGATAACACCCTTTGAAGCTTGGCATAAAAGGAAACTTGATGTTGAGCACCTCAGGGTTTTTAGATCCCCAGCCATGGCCCGCATTTTGAAGAAGAAATACAAATCTATGGAACATCAGTCCAAGCCTTACATCTTTGTAGGATATTTGGATGGTATTAAGAGATATCACCTTCTAGATCCAGTCACTCATAAGTTGTTCATCGAGAGAAGTGTCCACTTTTAGGAGAGTCCTAGAGACTCAACACTTGACACTTCTCTCTCATCAGATCTACTTCTTCATGATGATTCCTCATCAAATTCAGATCAGCCATAGTAGGTTCTTGAGCTAGAGACATCTTCTTCTTCTTCGAGTTCAGAAAGCAAGGATAGTGATGCAGAGTCATCCACCTCTATTCAGTCAGAGGATGAGGAGTTAGCACCTGACTCGGCCACTTTTGGGCCACTTTGGGCTAGACAAACACTTGAGAGTGCTGGCACTTGGGTAGGAGATCCTACAAATGATAGATGTATTAGGGGGGATTTTTAGAGAGATCCACATGCCTTTTTTGCCTCAGTTTCAGATCCACACACATTTCAAGAGGCATCTGGGGTTATTTAAGTGGGAAAGTGCTATGGAAGAAGAATATTCTTCCTTAATCAAAAATCACACTTGGGATTTGACTTCACTTCCTAAGGGAAGAAAGATGGTTTGATGCAGGTGGATATATCAGACCAAATTTATAGCAGATGGGTCAGTTGATAAGTACAAGGTGCAATTGGTCGCCAAGGGTTTCTCACAGGTGGCAGGCATTGACTACTCAGAGACCTTTGCACCCATTGCAAAGATGACTTTTATCTGATTACCTTGGCTATTGCCATAGCACATGGTTGGGATGTGCATTAGATGGATGTGAAGATTGTCTTTCTTCACGAAGAACTAGAGGAGGAGATCTACATGGAGTAGCCATCAGGATTTGTTCAGGATTCTTCCTTAGTATGCAGACTTAGGAAATCTATCTATGGCCTCAAACAAGCCCCTCGGGCTTGGTATGCCAAGATGGATTCCTTCCTTCTCACAACAAGTTTCATTAGGTGCCATTCTGATCCCAATGTCTACTTCTTGTGGTAGGATGATTCACTCTTGATTTTGGTTCTATATGTTGATGACCTTTTGATCATCGAGAGTTCTTCATCGGCTATTGTAGTGGTGAAGGCATCTCTTTAGGATATATTTGACATGACAGACTTGGGTTTGTTGCACTACTTCTTTGGCATCAAGATCTCATAGTCAGATTTAGGGATTTCTCTTGCACAGCCTAAGTATGCTCTTGACTTATTGGCTTGGTTTCACATGGTGCAAGCCATCTCTGACTCCCTTTCTATCAGGAGTCAAGCTTAAGGCTGATTGTTCTTCACCATTGGTTGATGCCACTTAGTATCGATAACTTGTTGGTAGTCTCATCTACTTGACTCACACTAAGCCTGACATATCCTATACAGTGGGACTTGTCTCCAAATTTATGCAGGAACCTCATGAGCTACATTAAAAAGTAGCTAAGAGGATCTTGCATTACATATAGGGTTCACATAGATATAAGATTCATTATAGCTTTGGCATAGAGGTTGAATTAGTTGGATATACAGATTTAGACTAGGCTAGCGATTCACAGACTCGCAAGTTCACTTTTGGTTACAGTTTCTCTCTAGGTTTTGGTCTTATCAGTTGGTCTAGCAAGAAGCAGAATGCTATTTCTATATCATTCATAGAGGTAGAGTACAAGGGAGCTGTTAATGCAGCTATTGAGGCTATTTGGCTTCAGGGGATAGTTTTTGAGTTTGGAATTCCTATCAGGCATCCCACCATCATTTATTGTGACAACGAGAGTACCATTTAGATTTGTAGGAATCCAGTTTAGCACCAGCGGACCAAGCACATAGACATTCACATGCATTTCATTTGGAAGCTTATTCATAGTCAGGTCATTGACTTGATATTTTTCAAGTATTGGGAGCAGGTTGCAGACATCTTCACCAAACCTTTCACTGAGAGCAAGTTCATTCATCTACGAGCTCTTCTTAGGGTGTGGTCCACATCTATAGTAGCACCATCTTCAGGGGGGGGCTTCTAGCCTCTTCTTTTCTTTTATGTCTCTCTTTTGGGGGGGGGAGTTTTTTCCTACGGCTTTTCTCCTTTTCTCTATCTTATGGGAGATTGCATTTGTACATGGGTACCTCATTAGGCCTAGTTTCTGGGACCCATTTTATATTTCCACACTGCCCACCTAAGTTGCGCTTATGGGGGGGTATTAGTGTATGTTTTTATTTTTTCCTATTTATTAATTAGGGAAATTGTATTTCTTGTGCATACATGGATTTTTCCTACATTTGTGGGATATGCTAGCTTATGTGGAGGTGTGTGTCATAGATATGTCATAGGTTCATAAGAATGTCATAAGTAACTCCCTTGATCGGATTTACTTCTCTATTCTTAGCACCTTGTCACCACCTTTCATGGAGGAGTTACAGTCTATTTTTGGGGTGCCTTGTCCACCTTTTGTAGAGGAGTTACGTACTCTCCTATATGTATTCTTCACTTTGGCTATCTCATGTTAATCAGATTTTGGTTTTCTCCATTTTGTCTTGTGCAATTTATCTTCTTTTTTTATTTTCAAATTGCTTTAGCATCTATGTGGTGTGCACTTGCTTCATCTCGTGTGATCACGTCTCTATTGCACTCGTATTATCCGGATTCTGGCAACAACTTCGATATATATTAATATGAAGCAAAGAAACAAAGGTGAGTGTTTTCAAGAGGCTCTAAAAATTTTCATAAAATTTGTTTTCAACCAAATATTTTTTATGAAACAAACAAAAGCATCATTTTGGTCACGTATCCAACTTAAGTCTAAAAGGAACATTCATTCAAATAGAACAAGTCATAACTATTCTCAACTTCCATGCAAGATCAAAACATAAAGTTTAAAAAATAAAACTAATATTAATAAACATACATTCTAATAGTATATATTGTATCTTAAAATCAATCATTACCATTCATAAGAAAAAGTACAAAAATCCAAGCCTATAGCAGGTTATAAACACATTTCTATATTCCCCCATATAAAAACATACTACATAAATATAATGTTGTAGATATAGTGAGTCAATATAAATAGATAATGAAATGATAGCATGTCCATTAGAAAGTGATATAGAAGGTGAATTATTGTGTAGAAGTAACTCTGAGGGTAAGGCACTAGTAGGAACAAGTAGACTGATTTAGTTTATACAAGACCTTCAAAATTTTACTCAAGGATTATCTATATAAATGCTTTTAACAACATGTCTATGTTAATAAATTCAAACATATACAAACATAAAAGTCACTCTCAATATATTACAAAATAATGATCCATCTGTTGAACACTAAGTTCTATACACTTTTGATAGTGCATTCTCCATATATTGAAATTATTATCTTGTTAGATCCTAGTAGAGGGTTTCAACCCCTAAACAGACCTGAGTGCTATTTATATATATCCTTACCACATGCTCCAAATAGGTTAATTTATTAATTATGACAATTATTTTAGGTGTAAACACAAATTTTAGGTTTAGGACTACAATAATCCTGAGTGTGGGAAACTACAAAAAAAATCAATTTGTATGAACTTTAAAATTATCTTTCTGACTGATTTAAGATTAATAATTTCTTTCTAACTGGATGATGAATTAAAAAATTAGAGGAGTGGACTGAATAATATTTATTATGGATTGTAAATTTATTACTAATTTTATATGTGACAAATGAGTTAAAGGTCTTATTTCATTATTTATGCTCATTGAAAAATTGTTGATAGAAGTAACTAGTATTTTTGGTAAATTATCATTAAATACTTTGTTAATTGCATGGTAGGTGTCATCCATATTATAGGTTTATCATGATAGTTTAATAAAAATATGGCGAGAGTTTTTTAAATCAGATACGAATTCTACAAGCACATTTGGAAAAAAATGTTTATCTTAGAGGAACTAAGTTTGTCACGTGATATGATGAGCCATAATTTATGTGTGGTGGTCACTACCATAAATTGGAGGGGGATGGGATACACTAAATTTTTTTTCTATCTCTATGGTTTTTAATGGTGTAATTTTCTTCTGCATTAAAACATGGGATATCCCAGGTAACAAATTCCATTTGTAAGTTATGACTAACATTAATATAGAGGCAAGGTACCTATTTCTTCATATAGTGCTCATTTAAATGGCCAAAGCAGGATGTGTTTTTCCTGACCATTAGAATATTCTTAGCACCATCTTGACATAATTAAGGACCTTCCCAGAAACATTTTTGATGATAAAGGTGTCAAATGATTTAAATGTGTATGTACACCCAGATCAAGTACATAATATGCTCATGGGAGTAAAGATACCATTTAGGGTATGTTTTGAACTATATAACATTTGAAATAGCCATTGTGATGCATCAAAACTTTGTCCAACCTATCCATTTTCAGCATTGTGGAAGAGGTACACAAAGTCCCATTACATTGATTTTCCTCTTTTCTGATCGGGCCAAAGGAAATGAATAACATAACCTTTTTACTTCTTCATAGCCATGAAAGATAATGACAACAATGGTGGCTACAATCCATTAGATGACAATGTCTCTTCAGAAAGTGAATAGTTAGTGAACAAGTCCTGAGAGGCTCTCTTTTTGGAATCTCGGTTCACCATTCCAGTAATTTTGGTTCAAGGAACTTATGTTTTACACTTATATATGTACGACATGATTGACAATTTTTAGTATTGTAAATAACTATGCTTGATAGTGTTTATTCTATAGATAAAGAAAGAACATTTTGGTTGGCCTCTTACTTGATGTTTGAATGAGTATGTTATGTGAATGAATGCATATGTACTTATAAATTTGTCATTTATTTTTTTGCCAGTTTAGACTCCTGCTATAAATCTAGAAATAAAATTATGTGTCATTGGTAGCCCAATAAATATTGTTACAATTGAAAAAGAGAATGTTTTTCATGAAAGTTATCATTGTTATTTTACTAGAGTTGGTTATTAGTGTAAGAGAGAAAGGTATGGAAGTTCCACTCCACTCTGTTTAATTATTAAATAATCCCTAGAACTCAAATTCTTATGAATTATACACTCATAGTCTATGATATTAAGAAAAAGGGTTCATAATATAGCAAACAAAGTTGTCTTTGATCATTTGGATAATTATTCATATTATAAAATTATGTGTGATAAAGTTATGTGAAGGTGTGGAATGTCCATTCCATGTGTAGAGAAATATAATAAGGCCTTGAAATTTTTCCCTTAAAGGAGTGCTATCAACATTATGATAATTTATTAACCGTAGAGTAGGGTTGTGAAGAAAAAAATGACTATATCTCACACGTGAGTAGTGTAAATTGTGTATGTGTTGGTATAAAGGGATAATAAAATGTGTACAAGGTGATTCAAGTGATTATAACTCTTTAAGTCACCCACATTATAGGTTATTACTGAATGTGTCGTACATATCTTCTACAAGGCCTTAAAATAGGGTTTTATTGCTAGTCTTATACATTCCTTGAAATATCAAGCCAATAAAGGGTTGTGATATTTTTTATTTGAATGAAAGATTTTAAAATGAATGTATGAGAAATATGTGATGGTTCCCAAAGGCCTAAATTGTGAATCATACTCACACAAGCAAATAAGATTAGGATTAGAAACAAGATTTTAGTTGCATAAGACTGTTGTATGTTTATCTATAATAGTTATAGTTGAATGGGACATGGTTTAGTTTTTTAAGTCACATTATGTCTAAGTAAAGGTGAATAACCCTATTCAGAAGACAAATTATTTTTTTTAGGAAGATAACTCTAATTAAAAAGGGTAAAATACATAAAATTATGTGTTATCTGTAAGAATCAGTTTTTTTATCAAAATGAATAAGTGTTTTCATCGATATTAACACTAGGAAGGTCAAGAAGTGTTTACACATTTAATTACATGTTCAAATATATAATAGTAGTCAAAGGGAAGTGAATTACCAATAGTTTTTTAATATATGGCTACAAGATCAAGTGTAAGAGTAGTAAGTTTGTTTATATTATTTTCTATTGAGATAAATAATTTGAAGTTAATATTAGTGTAAGACTGATATTAAACATATAGGATGACATATGTGTCTTAAAAAGACCTAAATTTCATGAAAATACAAGCATAAATCTAGTGTTATAAGGCTACAAGGCCCTAAAATAAAGTCATAAAGGTGAATATAGGTTTATTTAACATGATTAATACTTGGGAATGCTGAAGTTTGTTTATTTAACATGAAATCAAAATCAAATTTGAATGTGGTTTGCTAAAAAATTGAACCATATCATTATAATGTAGTATCAAATTTATGAAATCACAAGTTTCCCTCATCCAAACACTTCATAAGACATGCCATTTTGTAGAATAAAATATAAATAAGTGATTTTTGGAAAAGAAACATTGATTTCATAGATTAAAATCTATGTAAGCAAGTGTTTAAATTTCTTTCCATCCAAACTCATAAGCATACATCAAATACTAGTCACATCAGTCATTGCACACAACTAATTATCATTTTTTCTCTATGGAATACCATAGCTATTGGGAGCCATCCCATGAACTTAAAAAAACAAGATCTCATACTCTACCTTCAAAATCTATAATTGGTAATTATATATGGAAACTATTACTTTTTTGATTTCATTGCATGGCCCTGATGGTCTTTGCCCTTGCATCATGGAGTGATTTTATGTAGGCATGGGTACCATCTAGATTGATAAACATTTTTTCAAATTCCATCTTCTCATCCCTCAATGTGACAATTATATAGTGCAACTTATCGACCTCTCTACTCTTCTCAACCAGTGCACTTTCCAACTTCTTAACCTTTATCCTTGCACTATCAAGAAGATCAGGGGAAAACTAGTTTTCCATCTCATTTAATTGTATTTTAGAGCATCTAGTGAGAGTTGTAAACTAAGATGTTCTTGTACACCCATTATGTTCTCATATCTCATCCTTGAGATAATTTATTCCCTACCCTTGGGTAATTGGGAAGATGCATTCTCATCTAGATTCAAGAATTCATCTATAAAAATATATGTGAAAGTTAATAATATCATTCATGTTTTTTAGTAGTGAGAAATAAAATGAAGCTACTCATAAATGAGGCTCCATGAGATTAATGCTTTGTTTGAGAATATGAAAGAATATAAGAACATAGTTTTTTTTTAGATTAGGAATAATTAGTTTTCTAACTTAAATTAAAATAATGAAAATAATAAATTATCTCACTATTGACAAATGAGAAAAGTAGGTAAGTTAAATCAAAAGCACTGAATGTTACACTGGCTAATGATGAATGTCCAAAATATTTACAAACATCCAAAACCAATATA
The DNA here is from genome assembly GCA_037957365.1 of Torreya grandis. Taxonomy (NCBI): domain Eukaryota; kingdom Viridiplantae; phylum Streptophyta; class Pinopsida; order Cupressales; family Taxaceae; genus Torreya; species Torreya grandis. Next base: position 1,115,428 of record JARHVA010005051.1, on the reverse strand, counting down.
GAATACCATTATTATTTACCAATGCCATGGTCATTATGAATTATTAGACTATTACATTCCTTCTCACCCCTCCTCCCCTACCTTGAACTGAGGCTCATAGACATTGACATCTATTGTGTGAGTACCTAAAGAAACAAACACAAGAAATGAGACAAAAGAAGGTAAAAGAGATAAGACATACATACAAATATTATATGTGCACTTAGTCACCAACATGTGAAACATTGAAAGGAGAATAAGGTAAACATGTGACCACGATAGATCACTTATTGATAACATCACATACCATACACATAAAAATAATTTAATGAGTTCATGGAAAAAATTGCATCATTTAACCATGAATTATCATGTAATACATTAGTGAATGAAAAATTAATCACCAAACCATTAATTAAATAATGCTTAAATAAAAAATTGTGTAGCCAGTACAAACCAAAAATGAAATAATTGTATTAAAATCTCATGTCCAAATACTATGTTTCACTACACATCATACATGTCATACATATTATGTAAAAATGTATGTCTATAAATAATAATTTCCAAGGAAATAACAACAAGGCTATATAAATGATCATGCCCTAGCCATGAAGCCTCTTTAAGAGGACAAACAAGTGGAAGGGGTCAACCATTGAATACATGTATATGCATATGTCACCCTGCCATGAAGCCACCTAAATTTGAAAATGAGTAGGTTATAAATATCGACAAAAATAAAGAATAATACACCAATATGAATAATATGCTTATCATTTTTGTAAATAACAAGTGACTATCATGCCTCCAATAAATGGTTCATAATGCTTAGGATTATGCCACCTCATCTCTAGCAAAAGCCTATGTCCAATAACATTATACAACACTATCAAAATATTTAATAGTATAGTTAAATGAAATATAGGGGGAAGAAAGAAGAGTGAAAATAAGATGTATTCATCATAATAATTATAATCAAAATTTGTGAGGCAATATATGATGTGAATTTTCTTTTTTACGGTCCCCTCAATAAACACTTTTACCATTCCAAAAAAGGATTTCCCTCAAAGGAATGTGATTGTCATTAGTAAAATGGGATTGAGGGTCATCCCTTTGAAATAAAAACATTGAATGTTTCATAAATATCAATTTTAATATTAGTAAGCTAAATTTAACTCAAATTTAACTTCATGAAAACCATTCAATATATTGCATCTATCTTGAGGTCCATTATTTCATGCACCATGTTATTGATCCACCCATTCTCTTTCTCTCACCATTTGTCGATGATATTATCTTCACATAATGTAGGATTCCCTTCTCCATGACAATTTTTCACTATAATCATATGAAATCATCTTGTCACTAATAGCCTTTAAGGCTATCTCGCTAAGATAACATAAGTGGGAGACATTCTCTATGGCCAAAAATGATCTTTCCATCCTTTCTTTCTTATTAATGCTTTAGTTTTTCAATATTTTATCTAGTGGTCTCCTTCATGTTTGTATTTTCATGATTATTCTACCCATTGTCTTCCATTTCCCACTCTAGCATGCCCTTAGGGCCTCCTTAAAATGGGTTGTCGATCATGAATATTATTATAATGAATGTTAAGTCTGTCTAGTGAAAAAAAAATGGATAGAAACTATTAGCACTAAATGTGTCACACAACCTCAATAAGTAATGATACATATTCTACCTCATAATAACCAAATCCATAATGCCATAATCACCTACGTACTATCATTAAATAAGGAAGGCATGTGAGTTTATAAGCATAAAACAATAAACAAAAGATGACATCCTCAAGGATAATAAAATGTTCTCACATCATTCAATTTATCCTTCATTTCATATTACCAAGCATCTATAATTTAGTCACTATCATCATCATCATCATCATCATCATCAACATCCTCATCAATATTCTCATCAAGTTTATCTAACTCTACCTCCTTCTATCACAAAAGCTAACATATATATGTCACTCCAAACATATATGGAAAAATAAAAATGTACGATAATGACAAAGGAAGGAGAAATTAAAAAAAAATAAAAACATTTTTAGGGATGAAGTCATTATGCAAGTGACTATCAGCCATATCCACATGGTTCCATTCCACCCCATCGAACTAAAACACAAAAAAAAAACATATAAAAATAGGTGTGTCAAAAGTAATCTAATTTTGACTATTTTAAGAGAGAGAAAACAAGCATTTTTTAACATGAGGAGTGATCAAATAATAAGGGCATCCAATGAGACACAATTATTGGGCACTTAATGAACACCTTGTTCACCTTCTATCTATTCCATACCCTCTTGATATAGTAGTAAACAAGACATAAGAAATCAAAAACTAGATGCAAAGCTTACAAATATTGAACATTTTACACATGTGGTAGGTATATAAAATTAGGCATGTAAAATACATAAACCATAAATAAAATTACTTGTGTTGTCCCCTTATCTGCATATTTATTCTATAAAGTAATGATCATGTAATGGGATTCCACCCCTGGTTATTCACAAGTAGGTGATGGTTGTCCCAAAATAGTAGGAATACAATCCCAAATGGTTGATGCTCTATTTGAAACCCTCATTTGATCTCGAAGAAGTTGAGGGGAACATCTAAACTAAGGCCATGCACACAATTATGACTTCCCACTAACTTCTTTCTCATAACAAAATGGATGTCACAATATATTAGCATCAACAAGTAAGAATATAACTCAAATTCACCCTCAAGTTTAGTAGCTAAAATTACATAAAATTTATTCAATATTAGCATTAATTTGTTGCAGGCAATCATCTAATTAGACCAGTCATCCATAATAACTTTGGAGAAATCAACATTCATAGTATTAGTTTCTAACATACAATATTTTGCATACAAACTAGTTTGGAATATGATTTATAACACTTACCCTTACCTATGAACTACTTAAAAAATTCATTGTATTACTTGCTAGGAGAGTACTATGGTGTGCTAACACAAAGGAAAAACCAAGTAGTTATCAATGTAACATAGAATTCATTTCATAATAGGGCAACCAATATTCATGAAATGAACATCCTACATTGAAAGTATATATTACAAGCCTCCAACAAGAAAATGTACATATGAGAAGACATCAAAGTAATTGTAGATAGTGTAACGTTCCAAAGGAGAGATTGTCTTTTCATATTATAGTAACATAACGTACCAATTGATTTGTAATTAATTTATATAATATGGCAAAAAATTATGTATCAATTTAAGGATAAGATAATATAAAATTTATATGAAGTAAATGAGATAAAGAAAACATACGAGATAAATAAAACCTAGTAGATATGATAGATTTTTATAACTTTAAAAGAATCAAAACATGCTTGGTATAAATTTAAAATGTTAGAAATTTTATTTTTGAAGAAAGGAATATCAATTCCATGGATATTTTATACAAAAATATTAATTTAAGTTGGAGATTATTTCAAAGAGGTTCATGTCAATATTTAATAAGCTTGGTGAAAATTGTGAATGAAGAAGTCAACAATAATAAGTATGCACTATAAATTATAATGGGTATAAATTTTACATGGATTCACACACTCTTAAAAATTGGAAATCTACACAAATACAACAAAATATGATAACATTAACCCTTTCAATGTACCTATAAGTACACATACATGATGAACCCATCACAAGGAATTATGAAGCTTCATCCACACACCTCCTAAACCAAAATGGAGTGAATTTAGGAACTTACAAGGATAAATACACATGAATCAATGATAAATTCAACAAAATGTTGGAATTTAGTAATACTAAATTGAAAAAAAATAGATTTTTTTTGCCTTTTACTATTCTTCTAAACCATACATAAGTGAATAAAACATATTGTAGTGGATATAAGGGAGCATAACATTCAAGCTTAAAACTACACAACCAAAATATAATGCACCTAAGGACTTACAAAAATAAACACATATGAATCATTCCCATAATTAATACTATGATAAAATATATATAACATCAATAATCTATCAAAATTCACATAGGACAAACTAAAAGAAGTGCATATTTTCTTTGGTTGAGAATATGAAGGATTTTTTGTATAAATCATGAACCAAAAAACTGAATATGGATTTTTTAATCACTTTTTAGAATACATTTTGATAATGAAAATGAAATTTTGATTTAAAATTTCAAATTCAAGTGTTATACTGAAAAGAATATGGACAAAGATAGTCGAAAATAGAAAATAGTACCTTTGTTTGGTGAACTCCAAGTATGACAAGTGCAATTGGTAATGATCCATGTCAACAAATAAAGTATAGTTATTCCCATTTATATTAATGAAATCAAAACATGAATGGTATATTTGAAAAAATTCATGTTTACCATAGCCATACAACTCACTACATCCATGTTTTTCACAATATATATTTGACATAGTAAAAATTAGTCAAAAAATTATAGCCAAAGTAGCAGAAAAAAACACAATTATTTTATTAAAAAAGGTTAAGTGCATGAATCAATGTATACTCAAAGTTATTATACCTTGAAACACAATTTAATGAAATAAAATTAACATAAATGATATGAGTTATACATGATTGAATTATGATTCATTAATCTTCACATCTAATTATGTTTATTGTGAAACATACACATAACCAGAGAATGGGAAAATCATCCTTAGATTTATCAAAACCCAAAAAATGGTAGTATATTATTGACATCACACTAATTAAATTTCAATATTCAAATTTTCACTAATCCATAAAAAAAAAAATTTTGTGATATGGATACAAGGAATCAGAAAGCTTTATGCTTAAACCATGCACAAACATATGACATGTATAAAAACAAATATACTTGTATATTGAATAATGGTTTACTCAAATGAAAAATAGAGCTCAAGATATCAAAAATGGGAAATACTACCAAGGCTCCTAAATTTTTATACTAATATACAATAAAGCTTTGGTAGGGGTTTGAAATAACCATCTACCATATACACACACCATATGTTGTACACCATATACCATAGACCATACACCTTGTTCTACCCTATTTTAAAGTTATGTTTGTAAAATTCCTTACCTCAAACCTCATATGCACATTTATGCCACAAAATGGACTCGTAACCTAAAAATATTGTTTGAGACATTCTATCAAACACATCACATGTAATCTCCATTGATAACTTGGGATAAAATATGGTAACAATATCCAAACTTATTCCATCTACCTGCACTCAAGCTACCTCCCTCCATCTTAGATCTACTAGGGATAAAATCTTAAATGACATAGACTTTAGCCTTTAACCTTTAGCTGGTTCATAGTAACACATCAAAGATATGGATAAGGATTTCTAAATGTTCCTCACAAAGAATGATAACATGAAAAGGAAACATCATTAAGAATAATGAATACTTGGGAATCACGTGTGCATGCTTGAGAATGTCAAGTTGTTCTCTATGCCATGTATGTGTGTGCACCATCTAGGTGGGTATTGGACATGTTAGATGGTCTGACAGCAATAGTCATGCCATTTTTGCCATGTGATGATGTTTCCCATGGAAGTGATGTTTACCCCAATGGTCGATGGTCATGGTTTAACCCATGAGCATTGATGATGCATGTTGATTAAAAACTGGGAGTAATTTTGGTGGTTTATATAGTGTTAGTGGAGTTAATATCAATTTGAAAAGTTAAAAATGGTGAGCTAACCCTAACATGCACATAGTTTGTGCATGCTAGTTAAGCTTGCCCGCTTTGTATAGGGACTTAATGTTGACTACCAACCATCACTAGAATTAATAATATGAATGTCATGACACATTAACAATGAGACCTATGTATTAATGCAAGGGTGTGATGGGTCACTACTACTACTAATTCAATTCTATTATTCTCAATGGGTAAATATTTGTGTATGAATACTTTTAAACACTAGTTATGTTACGTGGAGTGGAGGTCTAAAAATTGAATTTGTATTGGAAGGAGGGACTCCACCACTACAAGTTCACAAGGGTTGAACAATAAAATACCCAAAAAAAATTCAACCCTTCAAACTCTTATCACCAAGTTTAAATGCCAAGATCTAGATGAGATGGACTTGATAGCACTCTCAGGTAATATATTCTTCTACTTACTATTTGGGTAATTGGTTTCTTCAGTTAAATAGTATATATATATATATATATATATATATATATATATATATATATATATATATATATATATATATATATATATATATATATTCAGGATATCACACCATCAATAAATCTTGGTACAAAATCTTTTGATAGAGGTTGTACAATCAGAGTATAAATGGTAGAGCTTAACCATCACATGCCAACTCTCAATGTGGGTTGGTCATCGGTGGTGGTCATTACAGGGTTGGTCTCTGGTTAAAAGTAACTATAGTTAAATTAGTCAAAACCATAGTTAAATCTATGCTAATGCCACCACTTTATTATATCCATCCCCACCATAGTCACCACTAACTACATATCTAATCAACCATCACCTGGGACCTAACCATCAATCATGACTACACAGGTGTCACTGAACTTGTCACATGACATGGACCTAGCATAACATGAGAATAATGAGATGGTAATGTCATATTATCATGCCCTAATGTGTAGATAATCATGTTTTATTATCTTTTCCTCAATCTCTTATGGCTTACTATTAATTAGGTAATGCCAAGCCTAAAGGCCAAATAGATGTCCTTCACCATTCGCTCATTGTTGGATCCAAGGTGGAGGGAGATAGCTCAAGCATAGGTAATCTGAACAAGAGCAGAAGAGTTAATGTTTAGTCAAACATGGAGGTAAATACTAGAAGTTTTTGTCATTTTCATAGAGTCAAGTGACTATTTCATTCCATTTAAGGGTTTTGCATGCCCCTGTTCCAGGTTACCCTTGCTTCTCTATAGACTATGTCTTAACACACAGTGGTTTGCATGATTGTGAATTATGTTTATGAAATATATTTATAAATAGTATTCTTAAGTTTACATGTATTTTAAAAAAAATTATTCTCATAAAAAACACATACTCAGTACTCCTTTTCAAAGGAAATAGAGTTGTATTATTCAAACACAGGATATCCCTTAACAAACGGTCATTTTAAAAGACAAAAGAAAGAAAAGCTCAATGTTACCATATTAAAATGATAGTGCATATGACCCTACATAAAATCAAATCCCTAACTTATTTAGGATAGATTCATTCATATTTGTGATCATATAAGGGCAAGTGGTCATTGAATAAGCTAAACAAGGAAAGAAATCCCAGATTTTTTTATAAATGTGAAAAAAAATAAAGCCATAACTTATTAACACAAAAAAAATACAAAACATAGGAAACAAGAATAGGTATGGGGAAAATGGAAAACACTTCAGATAATCACATTCACAGTGTGTTCATAATCCTCATTTGCATAAATTATTTAGATGAAAATGCAAATAAAATCAAGGAAGATTATAATAAATCCTTTAAAAAGATATTTGTCTTCAATTTTACCTATACCTACTATTTCTTGGGCCCTGTTTCTCCTTGGTAGAGTCCCACTGTACATAAGGTTAAGCTCTCCCAAGATTTTGTCTTTGTTAATAATTTATTTTTATATATAAGGACAAGCTCTTATATGCAGGATCATATGCACTATGAATTTAGAGTAAGAGAGTTATTCAATAGGGTAGAACAGGGTGTGTAGGAGCCTCTCTAGTATTTTCCAAGCTTTAATATCTTGACCTCTATTTTCAATTCATGTGTATTTATGCTTGCAAGTTCCTAAATGTAGTATATTCTTTGTGATGAGGCCATCATGTATGTGTGCTTTTAAGTACATTGAAAGTGTTACTCTTATCATATTTCATGTGTTTGTGTAGACTTCTACAAAGTAAGAGTGTGTGAATCCATGTTTCTTGTACTCCCATTTTAGGGTGTATAAGAGCCTATATAGTATTTTCTAAGCTTTAATTTCTTGATCTCTATTTTTAATTCTTGTGTTTTTATTCACCATTTGTTGTGTATTTATTCTTATAAGTGCCTAAATGTACTCTATTATTTATGATGGGGTCATCATGTATGTGTGCTTTTAAGACCATTGAAAGTCTTATTCTTATCATATTTCATGTGTTTGTGCAGATATACACAAAGTAAGAGTGTGTGAATCCATGTTTGTATTTGCAATCCTCCCATTGTACTATGCAATGTATACTTACTATTGTTGACTTCTTTATTCAAAATATTTAGTGATACTATTAAATATTGTCACCAGTGTCTTTAATGGAAGCTACAACTAAAATTCAAATTTTTGCATAAAATCTCCATGGAATTGATATTCCAGGATTCAAAAATATTATTGTTAACCTTTGAAATTGACAATAGGCATGTTTTGGTTCTTTTAAAGTTTTCAAAATGTAATGTATCCATTACATTTAGTCTATCTCATCTACTACCTACAAAGGTTTGTTTAGCTTGTCCTTCAATCACCACATGAGGTGTTACCATATTATATAGATTGTTTCCAAATGAATTTGTATGTTAAGTTTCTATAATGTGAAAAAACAATCTCTACTTTAGAACATTACACTATCTATAGAGAATGTAGTGCCCTCTCATATGTACATTTCCTTTTTAGAGGATCGTAATATATAATTTCAATATAGGGAATCAATTTCATGAATGATGGTTGGCCTAATTATTCTATGACTGCTACACTATGTTGTCAACTAATCAGATTACCTTGGCTGTCGACACACCATTATACTCTCATGGTGACCTTTACGGTGATTTTTATAATAATTTCATTGGTAAGGGTTAGTGTTGTAAAGCATATTCTTGACTTGTTTGAATGCAAGTTATTGTTTGTTGGCAAAAAATACTATGAATGTTAAATACTATAGATTTAAGATGGATGGGTGGGAATTAGATGATTACCACAAAAAACTTTATGTTGTACTCGAGTGTGAATTTGAGTTATATTATTTTTTTTGTGGATGCTAATCTATTGTGACATGTATTGTGTTAGGAGAAATAAGTTGGTCAGAAGTCCTCATTACATGCAAGTACTCATTTTAGAGGTTCCCCTCACCACCTCAAAGATCGAAGGAGGAAGCTATATGGAGGATTAACAATTGGGGATGGTATTCCCACTGTTATGAGATAACCATCCCCTACTCATGAATAACTAGGGGTGAAATCCCAGTATAATATGGATTCTTTACCAAATAAAGATGCAACAAGGGGATAACATAGGTAATTTTATTTATGGTCCATGTATTTTCAATGCCTGATTTAATGTTCATTCCATATATGTAAAATGCTTAATTTTGTGAACCATGCATCCTTCTTTTAATTTGTTAAATTGCCCTTTTTTAATACTACAAGAGGAAGGGATGGAGTAAACTGAAGGTGAAGAGGGTGTCCTCGAAGTACCAAATGACTATTTCTAAAGAGATGTATGGTAACCTTTGTCTGCCCTTAATGTTTGATTACTCCTCATGTTAAATAATGTTTCTTTATTCCCTCTTACAACAGTCAAAATTACAATGCTTTTGACTGACACACGCATTTTTATATGTTGTTTTTGTTTTGTGTTTTAGTTGGGAGGGGTGGATCAGAGCCATGCGGACATGGATGATATTCACCTACATGATGATTCCATCCTTACAAATGTGCATATTTTTTGTACTCTCTCTTTCATTTGTCATGTTTAATAATTTCAAACCACGTATCCCTATTTTTATGTGTTATATATTTTTTAATAATGCAGGAGGAGGGGGTGGAGTAGACCGAAGGTGAAGAAGGTGTCCTTGAAGCATCAAATAATTATTTCTCAAGAGATGTATGGGAACCTTTGGCTGCCCCTAATCTTTGATTACCCCTGATGTTAAACAATGTTTCTTTTTCCCCTCTTACATTAATCAAGATTAGAATTCTCTTGACATGCCATGCATTTTTCTTTATTTTTTTGTTTTGTGTTTTAGTTTGAAGAGGTGGAGAAGAGCCATGTCGATGTTTCTGATAGTCACCTGCATAATGAATCTTTCCCTAAAAATGTGCATATTTTTTCTAGTCTCTCTTTCATTTGACATACTCATATCTCCATGTTTGTTGTTTCATATATGTTTGGAGTTGGACTCACATATATGTATCCATCTATGTGAAATGAGGAGGTAGAGTCATATAACCTCAATGACAATGAAGCTAAGGATGTTGATGATGATGATGGTGGTGATTGGCTTCTGGATGCTTTGTAATCTGAAATGGAGGAGGAACTGAATGTTGTAAGAACATTTGATTGTCTTTGATGATGTTATCTTATGTTGATTATTTTATGCTTTTAACATTATATTGTATTTGATGACATTATACTTTGTTTATTGATTTATGCTCTTAACCTCACATATTTTCCTTGTTGAATGGAAATATATAGATGAGTATAGAATCGAGGATTGGTATAGTATGAGGTAGAATGTGTACCTTTACTTACTGAGGCCATGTGACATATTTAGAGATGATGATGGTTATCAATTTTGGTCACGAGATAGGCTTAACACTCATGATCATAAGATTCATGGTCGGTAACCTATTCTATGGAGGCCCCTTGGGCATGCTAGAAGTGGGAAACGTATGCCTAAGGGAAGAGAAATAAAAAAAAGGAAAATAGAAAGGAGGTCAATAAATTGACTCTTGAAAAATCAGACCATCATTAAGAGAGATAGGCTGATATATATATATATATAAACACACACACACATTTTGGCATAATATGTATGACATGTTTGATGTTTGGTCAAACATATTATTTGGATAGGAGATTTGAATACAAGTGTTTCATTTATGGTTTGTAATAGATATATAGTCTTTTGTTTATGTACGATTCAAACAATGTTTTGGTGATTAATTTGCATTTACCAATGTATTACACAATCATGCATGGTTCAATGCTGCAATGTTTTTCCCATGTACTCATCATATATTTTTTACGTGTATGGTATGTGATGTTTTTGACTAGTGATCTATCATCTTCACATGTATACCTTATTCTCCTTTCATTCTTTCACATGTTGGTGACAAATTTCACATGTTTATATGTCTCTATGTATATATAAAAGTAACCATGATCGGGAGGAGTGAAATATAGGATTTCCATGCATCGATTGTCTCTCTAACATTCCTTTGTCTCATATCATGTGTTTTTTTGTGTAATCAATTGACACAACAACTATTGATGACTATGGCCCATGATTTGAGGTAGGGGAGGAGAGGTGAGAAGGAATGGGATAACACTTTAATACATTAGAGTGAACATGCCATAGGTAAAGATTTAATACTTCAATATAATGATTTCATTATTTTCATTTAAGTTTGAAAACTCTTTGTGTATAAGGAAACTATTCATAATTAAAAAAATTGGATGTTCTTAGCTTTTGAATATTCTCATGGACCCTCGTTTATGTCTAGATTTTATTAGCTTTTCAATGATAAAAATATTGAATTCTATTATTGAATTTCACATGTATCATATTTTTTGAAGATGAAGTCCTCAATTTAGAAGAGAATGTGGCTACCCAATTGCCTGCGGACATGGAGTTAGAGACTATATTGGCTAACAAGACTAGAGAGGTCAAGAAGTTTCACCATGCACTTCTCACACTAAGGGATGAGAAGATGGACATTGAAATAAAGTTTTCCAATATACAAGTTGTCCATGCCTACATAAAATCACTCCATGGTGCAAGGGCAGAGACTATGTGGGCATTTAAATTGAAGAACAAAGGAATAGTTTCCATATATGAGTAGAAACTATAGATTTTGAAGGTGAAGTTAGATATCTTGTTTGCACAAGTTAATGGGAAATCTCCCAATAGATGTGGTATTCCATACATGAACAATGATAATTATTTATGTGAAATGACTCATGTTTTCAATATTACATGATGCATGCTTATGAATTTGGATGGAAATCAATTGAAACAAATGCTTATTCACATTCTAATCTATGAAATTGATGTTTATTTGCCACCAATTTCTTAGTTCAAATTGTGTATTTAAGTCCTTTATGAATGAATGGATGACTGTGCTTAGAAGTTGTTTAACCAAAAAAAAATACAAATTGACTTCTTATGAAATTATGATATGTCATCTTATTGATAAGCATATGGGCTATGTGATCATGGATTTTAAAGTATCTCGAGTGGCTTCCTGACCTATTTTTTTAGCTTCTTCTAATCATGTGGTTTATTTTTTATTTTTAAATATAAATTGATAAAAAATGAGTGGTAAGTACATAGTTTATAGGCATTTTTGGAGCCATGATATTTTTCTATTAATTCTAAACTTGGTCAATCCTCTAACATATAGGTTGGATTATTTATGAATGCTCATAAAAGATGGTATGTTCCTGAATGCGCCAAGGTGCCAAATGTCTTGAAAATGACTATTTATAGGTACTTTAGGTAGTTACATTTATTTAAAAAATAGTTCAATTTTAGTTTTGTGATCATTTTTTAATATTTACTCAAAAAAATAAGGGCTCAAGACCCAAAACAATATGAATGGTAACTTCAAGTTTTAACAATAGGTCTGCAACCCTATTTTTTGTGCATAGAAATGAAGATTGACTGTTTATTGTTTGCACAAGGGGAAAAGTTTCATAGTGTATTATTTTTTCAAAATTTGGTTTGTATCTAGTGAGTCCCTTTTTTTATCTTATTAAATGTATGTGAGACCATTCCTACTATTACTTTTTATGTTAACTAGTTTCAGGATGACATAATCCTTTTAGAAAGAGCATACTCATTTTGTGAGTATACAAATTATAGTAAAAGAGGTTAACTAAGATATCAAAGGAGTTAGGAACAAGTTTTAAATATGTCACAAAGTTTATTTGGACCTATCACCTTCAGACAGAGTTGGTAAATTCCTTTAACAATCTAAAACTTGAGGATAACACTTATAGACTTGTAATTGGTCATTATGCAAACATAGGAGTCCATAAAGTTATCAAGAGGAGTATAGGTGCATTCTAGTGAAGATAAAGTGTTTTTAAAATATGTTTGATATTGGAATTGAGCTTGGAGAGGCTTAAGAAACCAATGATATTTATAAAACCATAAATAGAAACTTACAAGAAGTCACTTGTAGATTTAGTAATTGGAGATTGTGTGTACAGAAGAGGCAATATCATGGATAGTGTAGTGGAAACCAATATTAAGAAATTTAATCTAATGTTTATAAAGGTATAATTATTTCCTTCAAATTATTTCCAATGTTTGATATAATTCTTAAACATTTATGTAAAGTCAAAACCTTGAGACATAGCCTGAATGTATAGTGAGGAAAAGATCTTCATAGAAAAGTTGAATGGAGGCTCAAGTGTGGAAATGTAATGGATTGAAGAAGTGTCTTGTAACCATATAGACGTTATGAAACTTGAAAATTATTTTGAACCCCTACATGAAGAGAGTAAGATTAATTTGAATGCCCTCAGGTCCTAAAAACACAGTCAAATAGCATGTTTAGATACCTTGAACCTAAAGATATGTTGAAGAAACATAAACCACATAGTGAGAAATGAATTAGTGAAATTTTGTAAAGAAATGAAATCAAGAACAATGAAAAGTGTGAGATAAGTATCTTATTATCTACATCATTATTGAAACATCAACATCAAGAACTAACATCAACATCATGAATAACAACTAGCATTAAGAACAACAACTAACATCAACATCAAGATCAATAATAAATATGTAATACAAAAATATATACTTCCTTTACATTAAATTAAACTATTTATCAATATTGAAACATTTTTTTTATTTTGTAAATTATTGACTTTTAGAACCGTCACTTTCATCCTTTAGATCGTAGTCATCATCATATTCATCCTTTAGAACATGCATGCGAAAAACTGGTAGTTCCATTATTGAAATACTTTGGCCTGATTATATGAGAGGAAATTCTATGTTGTGGGAGATTGTGTATCTCTTTCACAATGCTACATATGGCTTCACTAGACAAAAACTAGAGGCATGAAACAGGTTACTCCAAACACTATATAGTTTTAAAAACACTCTAAATGGTAGTTTAGCACTAATGAAAATATTTTATACTTGATTCAGATGCATATAGATAGCTGGATCATTAGACACCTTCATTGGAAATAAATTCTCTAAGAAGGACCTTAGATATACTAGAATGGCACCAGGAGTACCACACGCATTAGGAAAAATGACATCATTCTATGGCCATTCATATGACCATTATATGTAGAAATCATGATCTGACCCATCTATAAATGCCATGTACTCATAACTCACCACTGGAACGTGGTAGGAAGGATACACCATGTTGTAGTGTAAGAGAAAATTCATCCAGTTCAATCCATTATGCTACCTAGAATTTGTTGTGGTTCTAAGCCTCATCCTATTGATGGACTCAGCCACTACACACGAGATTTCATACAATGTTTGTCATTTTACATTGAGCTTCTCTAGTACATTTTATTTCTTCCATATAAATATATGGAATTCCTCCCATATTTATATAACACTCCCAATATAGTGTTTATTCCACCTACCACACAATTACAAAAATTAATTAGTGATAATTTCCAAAAATAAGTCATAAACATAAGTTAATCATTATGCTTAACTATTGAATAAAGAGAAGATAAACTACTGAATAAATAAAGTTGTATGAGTTTTGTTACCCATTATATATTTAATATTGATTCAATTTTATTATGAATTGTATTGAGGGATCCATGAATCCAAATGCAGGTTTCTAACGTGTTTGTTACAGGTTTGAGTGTAAAAAATATAGGTTTTAGAGTAATAAGTCCTATTATAGACTAAATTCTATAATCAAAATTGACAATATGAATAAAAGAAAATATTTTTGTTCTTGTTGGTTGAATATATTGAAGTAATAATGTGTTATTATCTTTGATAATTACTTAATAACTCCTTATGTATATAGGTAAAGGCATTATAATAGACATTGCAGGACATAAATTTGAGAAGAAGTTGATAGTCTCGTTGGGAGAGAACCACTTGAATTTTGTGGAGGTGAGTACAGAGAGAATGTTTTTAAAATATAATAAGTTCTATAATTGTTCCCTATAGCCTTTTATATGTTAGTGGTGGCATTGAGAATGTATCACAGTTGAGAAACAACTCAATGCTAGAGAGTTTTGTTTACTACCTAGTGAGGGATTGAGTTGTCAAACAAGGTGTGTTATTTGGTGATGAAAGTCCAAATGTATTGAGTAACATAATAAAACTATTGTGAAATAAAAATAGGTCCTTGATATGATTTATAATAGGTTGAAGGATTCAAATAACTATTTTGGAAGCTAAAATGTGGTATTTTACCTTATGCCTTGCTTTGTGTCTATCAAGAGAGAAGGGGATACTTATTTCTTGGGGATATACTATGAACATATTAAAACCATATTTAGTGAGTGAAGTGTTTTTTTAATTAAATATAGTGATTACAAATAAGTAATGACTTTTAAATACAAGATATAGCAGAGAAAAGGGTCAGTGAGAGCCCTATTTGGGTTAACATTCATCTTGTATAGAGGGATAAGACTTATTTATTTGTCATGTCAATTTAATCAATGAACAAGTGGTATGGTTAATTTTCCCTCTCAAAAAAATAGTTTTGAAATCCTATAGAATCATTTTGAAACACTTGACATGTGAATACATAACCTTGATGTTGTTAAAAGACCTACAGGTTACAAAGTGGAGCATAATCAATGTATGTAGGTCAATTTCTCTCATAAAGAAGTGAAATCATGGTTTATAATAATGTTTTTTTCTTGAAACAAGAATGAGTATTTTAAATACTCAATTAAGGATCATTATAATGTATTAGTGCACTAACCCTACTATGTACAATCAACAAATATGCCTAATCAACTGAGAAAGTTGATATTTAACATGGTAAGGACAAAATTTAAGGCTAAAACCCAATGGAAAGGATGAAAAAGGTGAAAATAGATTTCAAAAAGTTTATTTTATCCTTTGAAATGAGCTATTGCTCATGAAAATGAATTTTACAAGCCCTTGGGTCTGTGTAGACCTAAGAAACCCTAAAATTAGGGTTTTAGTGTTTTTGAGAGATGAAACTGTCCAAAAGGATAAAAAATTTAATATTTCCCTATATGATATGATTGATATGATGAAAGTTATTTTGGACTGAGCAAGTATGGATAAGTATAATATTTATAGTAAAGCATTTGGAAAAGGCCTAATTAGGCCTTAAATAAGGGTGTGTTATAAAGGAAGTGATAGAAAGGAATATAATTTGAAGATGAATATTTAACCACATATCAAGGGGCATAAATAAATATCAAAAATGTAATTAAATATTGGTAAATGTGCTTGGATTGAAGAAACTAACGATAATTTACTCAGGGATAGGCTACAACCAATGAAGGAGCAATGTGATTTGACATACAAAAGGGAGTTGAATAGATTGATTAAGCCCTTAAAATGGACTAAGGAAAGTTTGATAAGATCATTTAAGACTATCTAAAACTAGAGATTGATTCATTTATACCATGTTTCACTTATGATAGTCAATTTGAAAGTGAAAGGTTGTTTCTCACAAAGTGGTGTATGGTTTAGATGAAAGGAATGATGTATAGACTAAGAGTGGTAATTGAAGGAGTAGATTAGTTTTTTTTTATATATAAGGTAATGGAAAAGTGATAATATACAGCCATATTGAAAAAAGGAACCCTATCTATATATATTAGCACCCTATTGCCTATTTCAAGACAAAATGAATACATGAGTGTGATAAGGGATAAATACATTGAATTGTTTCTATCTTATCAACAATTATAAGAGATTAAGATCTTGAGATTAACTTTGGGAAAGTGATCATAACCTCATGAATTCATATTGGATTCTTGGAAACATTTGAGATAGTCATACCCAACCTTACCTTGTTTACACAGACTACCTTTGATGGACTATTTTTATATGACTATTCCCACAAATGAAAACAAGTGTTACTGGTGATGTCCATTAATCAATACAAATAGATTATTATTTATATATATGAATATTGTTTAGTGAGCCTTCAAGTAAATATAAGTGGGCTTGGATTATATGTACATTTTTAGGGGTGGTAGGATTGTGATTATAGTCAAGAAAGCAAGCTTTGGACAAACTATTTTAAGTAAAAGAAACAAGTAAGATTCATTGTGAAGATCATTCCGATCCATGAGTAATTGAGTGAAATGATTCCAAATTCAAGAAACTTGTGATAAAGGAAAATTTGGTGAATAGGTTTAGATGTTAATGAAAATATACTTAGGTGAATGAAATCCCTAATGAAATGGTAGCATGATAAACTATAGAGATTAGTAAAATACATATCTTATTTAAAATCAAAGGACCTTGATCATAGTCCAAGATAAGGGATAAAAATTTAAACATGGAGAATAACATTGGAGGAAAGAATGAGCACCATCATAATGAATCTTTGTTATGTTGGAATATAGAGGAATGTCTAGTAAAGCCTTAGAATAATAAAGGATATAATTTTTAAATAATTAGGTTGCAACACCTATAATAGGGTGTACTCTATCTTGAGGACACAGTCCCATTGTGAAGAAGATAAATCTTCAATTCTTGTCTTGGCTAGATGAACATTGAATGAATCTTTTGAGGAGATGATTCCAATCACAAATGATATTATGAACCAATTAGATGTATTATAATAGGTTTGAAAGGAATCAAATGATCTTTATGATAGTTACATACTTGTATGTCATAATGTTATGCCAAGTTAATAGACAAAATAAGTTGTAAAGGATTATTGGAGGTGAGTGAGTCATATGTAGTGTAAGTTACATGATATATAAAGGTGGTTGAACCTTATGTTATAACCTAGACAGGGTTTATAAGGCATTTTAATGAGATTTGAACTTGGAAACCCTCTCATAATAGTGTGTAACCTATTTTACATAGATAGTCAAACAAACCCAAGGAAGTGAGTTATGGAGTGTCCCAAGCAAGGAGGTTTATCCAAAAAAAGGCTACAAGCCTTGTGAAATATTTGTGAACTTGGGGTATAACATGGAATAATGAGTTAGGATGGAACACCTGAAAGGATCCAAGACATGTTAAATAGGGTAATATGAGATCATTCATGACAATAAGACACATTCCTAAGAGTTACCTCAAATATTTATGTTTGAAACATATGAGATACACGTAATGGAGAGCTAGTAGAGAGAATTTAATGGTAAGGAGAGACAAATGTTAAGAAGTGAGTCAAAAGTGGATGCTAGTGACATGATAGATGTTTATTGAGTCAAAGAAGTGTATCTAAAATGTATAAGGGATAGGTATATGAAGAAGAAGGCCAATAGCCCGAGAACAAAGGAAATATTGTGAGAATATGGAACCTTCAAGGACAAACATTGCACACAATTATGTGCTTTACATTAAAGTATAATTGAACACCAAATTATTGTCTTTTATTTTATCATCTTGAGTAGCTATCCTGGTAGAACAATCCATAATAAAAGAGATTTTTAATGACAAAATATTGGTTGTAGAAACCTTTGAAATTCCTTCAAAATGACCAACATAATGCCAAAATTCTATCAAAAAAAAAAAATCAATGAAGAGTAGTGTGTGTTAAGAGAAAATATGATTCACCTCTTTACAATCAATGAGTGGTTTATTTATTTTTTTAATATATGTTTTACTTTATTCTTAAATCTTTGTAGGCTACAATTCAAATTCTATAATATCCATATCCAATAAAATTTCCCACCATACCTAGGCCATACCCAAATATTTTTACATATCTAAGGTGCATTTGGGTTATATCCAACATGGGAAAATGTGATGAAGAGAGAAAGAGAGTATCTATTAACATAGTTTACATGCCCTAGAGGACTTTCCTTAACTCAATCATCAACTCTATTATTTGGGTACAAGGTTAAATTGGTGATCCTGAAATACATTTATGTTTGATCAATGTAGGTGACTTGTGATTTTTAGATACTGGTATGAGATAAATATTTTGCTCCATTTGTATGGGTACTCTCATAATGGTAACAGTTATGTTACCACAAGAGTGGTTGGTGATAATGTACATTATATTATTATTTTTGGGAACTCCTTAAATTCTTTCATGATCCTCCAATGGGTAAATTTTCTTTCATTTGATCATCTTAGTTCATCCTAGTCCCCTAAGGGGTACTCTCTTTGCATTTACATGGTTACACAAGGAAACCACATAGATCTTGGGTAAAAAGAATATTCCAATTAAGGGATAAAGGATGACCACCATCATAAAAGTAATATAATTGAAGGTGACCACCATCACAAAAGTAGTTGTCAAAAGGTAGTTGATGTAAAAAGTAGTTCTAAAAAGAGGACTAAAGAGACTCTTCTAAGCATGATCAAGGTAATAAAGCTACTAACCAATGAAATGAACCTCAAACTATTGCATTCTTTCATTATGTAATTTTAGTAACATTATTTGTTTATATAATATTTATAAATTCAATTTCTATTTAAATCATTGGCTAGCTTTATCGCATTACTTGGGGTAGGGTTCAAATATCATTCAGAAAATCCTTTAAGAGACAATATATTTATGCAATATGTTACAACATGTGAGCTATCTAAGACAATTATTCACCTTAAAAAAAGGTATTTATTTTTTGTTGCATGCATTTATTATTGTTGTGTTGTCATTGAAACCTAAAAATGGTTGCATGTTGGAAATATTGTCATTGATGTCAAAGGTCTAGCATTGGTGATAAAGGCCCCATAGCATTTAATGTCTAAAGGTGTTTTTAATGTTCATATTTTAGCTAAAATGTGTTGACATTTATTTAATATTAACAAATATATTTTTGGTTGCATAAAAGTCAAAAGAGTACCCATGGAGAAGTCAAAGAGTCATGAGGTAAAGATAAAAGAGGAATGGGATGCATTTTCCCATGAAGAGTCATCTTGAGGAATTCCAAGAGTCACCAAGTGAAGAAAAAAGAGGAAGGGCACAATTTCTCATGAAGGGACACTTTGAGGAATATGAAAAGTCACCAAGATAAAGACAAAAGGGGAAAGGATGCATTTGTTTATGAAGGGTCACCTTGTGACTTTTCAAATATAAGGAGTCAAAGGATCATGCAATTTTGGTGTCATTTTCCATGAGGAGTCAAGGGTCACAAAGGGTTAATGCCAAAGGTCATTTGGAAAGATTTAAATAAAGGCTTGAGAATCCATTTGTAATATGCAAGAGAGTGCATGGTTTGTAATTATTTTATATAAGAAAAGAGGAGAGAATAGAAAGATATACTATAGAGTTATATAATTTGTTAAGAAATAAAAATTGAGAGATAGTTGTGTTTTATACACAAGAGGGGTTGGTGTTCCTGTGCATTGGTACTCACAAATAGTTTCTATGTTAGTGCTCGATAAAGGGCTTGGTGGTCCTGTAAGTTGGTGCTTGTGAAATTTATAATTTGAGTTGGTGCTCATTATTATACTTGAGATTATTATTCTTGGTTTTTCTCACATTGGGTTTCCACATAAAAATATAGGGTCTCTCTCTCTCTCTCTCTCTCTCTCTCTCTCTCTCTCTCTCTCTCTCTCTCTCTCTCTCTCTCTCTCTCTCTCATGTGGTGCATGTTATTGTTTCAATTTTATTACATATATTGAATGTATGGTTAAGTGGAGTTTGATTAAGTAAAAGATTTATAAGATATATGATATACTGATCCACCCCCTCTCTCATGATATCCCATGCTTAATAATTGGTATCAGAGAAGGTTCCTTTGGAAAAAAATTTACAACTTGAAGGTAAATCAAGGAAAACACGATGGCTGGATCACATGAAGGTTTTTATACAAATAAGGCACCTTTGTTTGATGGGAAAATTTATGTTTTTTGGAGAATAAGGATGAGTACTTATTTTATGTCTCTTGAATTCAAAATTTGGAAAGTAATTATGGATGAATATGAAGAGCCACAGACACTTATGACTACTCCGAAAGAAAAGAAGGCAAGTGAAAATAATGCTAAATCTTTAAATACTATTTTATTTGATTTATGTGAATCACAATTTGTTAAAGTTATGCAATTAAAATATGTTCATAAGACTTGGGTAAAGCTTGAAAATATTTACAAAGGTGATAGAAAGGTTCAGCAATCTAAGCTCTAGACTTTCAGAAGATAGTTTGAGAGTTTGAAAATGAAAGAGAAAGAAAATATAGCAAGTTATCTTTTGCAGGTTGATCAAATAGTTAATCATATTCAAGGCTTTGGAGAAAATTTATAAGAATAAATGATGGTATAAAAGGTTTTGATATCTCTACCAATGAGATATTATGCAAAGGTTTCAGCAATCAAGGAGATGAAGGATCTAGCCAAGCTAAAGATGGATGAACTATATGGTATTCTTACGGCATATGAGATGTGGATCAAATAAGAGAAACCTTCAAAAAGGGAAGTTACTTTAAAGACATCAAATAAAGACAAGGCTAATATTCAAGAATCACGTGGAAGCTCTAGTGATGATGAAGATGACAATGGATCTCTATTAATCTGCAAGCCAAAAAAGGGCACATGTAAATATCAAGGAAATTTACCTTTTAAATGTTTTAATTGTGGAAACATTGGAAATTTTGTAGATAAGTGCCCAGATAAGAGTAATGGTGACGATGAAGAAGAAAGGTCTACATACAAGAATAATTTCAAAGGCAAATTCAAGAAGGTATTCAAGAAGAAGAGTTTATACTCTAAAGATCCTAGCTCAATTGAAGATAGTGGAGTCAGTGATTTAGATGAAGAAGAGATTATATTCATGACCATACATGAATATGCCTACACAAGAAAAAGTATATATGATGAAAAAAAAGAATAAGATGAAGTTGAAGTGAATGTAGAAGGATAACTCATTTTTGCCTTAGAAGAATTACAAGCTTTGAGAAAAAGAAACAAAGACTGAAGATCCAGATCAAGAAAAATAAAAAAGAGTCAAGGGAAATAATTGAAGACCTAGAAGAACACATTAAAGAAGCCAAAAAGATTGAAGAAGATCTAACAGCTTAGTTATAAAAATTAAGCAAACAATGTGAAAGGTATGTTGGTGAAAGTGCCTCTTTAAAAGAAGATTTTGAGAAAGCAAATAAAACAGTCAATGATAAAACAACCAATTATTTAAATTTGAGAATAACACTAATATGCTAAATAAGATACTAAAAAGTCAAAAATCAATATTGGATAAGATATGTATTAGATTTGAGAAGAAAAAGAGATATGCTAAAACTTTTACAAAAGAGGAAACAAAAAGGGAAAAAGTTTAGAAAATTGAGGACATCTCAGACAAATAAGGCTAGAAGGAACAGAGCTATTAAAAAGAATCAAGTTAGATATACACAAATAAGTTCTATTTTTATGGTTACTATCTGTATTATAATGAATATGGTCATAAGAAAATAGAATTTCAGAAAAAGGCTAAAAATTTTAGAAACAAGGAGAAGGAAACTCATCTAGAGTCAAGTAGAAGTCACAACTCTTTTGATCCTCTATCAGGATTTAATGAAGAGGCCATAATATGTTACAAGTATAATAGCTTTGGAAACATAGCCTAGTACTATAGAAGCATGTTCGAGTCAATCAAGGATTAGAGTTTCAAGGCTCCATTCATCAATAATAAAGTTCAGATAGGTTCATGGCATAAGAAATAACCTAAAAAGTCTGTGTTGGTTTAGACAACTTTGCATGCAAGAAATGAAGAAAAGTCATGGTTCATTAATATTGGATGTTCGTGACGCATGATAAGAGACAAGAACAAGTTCATAACCCTAAATAAGATCAATGGTGTCATAGTGAAATTCAGAGATAATACTACTGCCAGAATTGTCAGAAAAGGTACACTAAGTTTAGATAATGGTATAACTAAGACTGAAAATGTTCTATATGTAGAAGGTCTTAGGCATAATATTTTGAGTGTAAGTTAAATGTGCGATCAGGGATACACACTAACATTTTATATAGAAGGTTATGAAATTAGGAGAAAATATTTAGATGTGTTGGTTGTAGATGCCTAGAGAACAAGCACCAATTTATATATGTTATCAGATATCAAAGGTTAAAGATGTTGTTTGAGTCAGATTGAAGAAATTTGGCTATAGCACAGGAGAATGGGACACATAAATTTTGACAATTTTTTTAACATCAACAAGAATCAAGTAGTCAAAAATATTCTAAAGATTACAAAACCCTCTAACATACTTTTTGAACCATGTCATCATGGGAATCAGGTTAGAACATGGTTCAAGACAAAGGAATACTTGACCATTCAGATGCCAGAGCTTGTTCACACTGATTTGTGTGGACCTATGAGAACTAAAAGTACTCAACGTGAAAAATATTTCATGTTGCTCATTTATGATTTTACATGTATGACTTGGGTAATGTTTTTGAATAAAAATTAGAAGATTTTAGCCACTTCAAAGCATTCAAAGCTTTTGTTGAGAATGAAATTGATTTAAAGATCAAGTGCCTAAGATTAGATCAACAAGGACAATTCATGTTAGATGAATTTATTTATTATTGTGAAGACCATCATATAAAGATATAGTATTCAATAGCTAGAACTCCATAGCAAAATGGAGTAGTTGAATGGAAAAATAGAACAGTTCAGGAGATGGCAAAGACAATGATAAATGTATCCAAGATACCATATAAATATTAGAGAGATGCAGTAGGTATAATAGTTCACATCTATAATAGAACATTTTTAACATTCAATAGTGACAAGAATCCCTATGAGCAATGGAAAGACAAACCATCTATAGTTGATTATTTTAGAGTTTTTAGTAGCAGATGCTTCATAAAGAGAACTGATGAAAAATTGGGTAAGTTTGAATCTAGAATAGATGAAGGTATATTTATTGAATATTCTTACAAAATTAAATCTTATAAATGTTATAAAAAAATAACCAAGAAGATTTTTAAAAGTACAAGTGTTAGGATAGATGAAGATGTAGTACAAAGAACCAGTTATCTAGTTGACACTCCTAAAATATTTGAAAAGAAGATTTTGAAGAGTCAGATGAGGATGAGAAGGAGAAGCAAAAGGACACCAAGACCCCATCCAAATATGTTTAGAGAAATCATAATAATAATGACATAATCAAGAACATAAATGAAGGAATTCACACTAGAAGGATGATGGTAAGTGAATTTGAGCAAGTAAATTTTTCTTTGTTATCCAAAATTCAGCCTAGAAATTTTTCAGAAGCTAGACATGATAAGCATTGGGTTAAGGAAATGGATTAAGTACTAAATTAGATAGAAAAGAATGATATTTTAGAATTTTTGCCTAAAACAAAAGATTAAAATGTAATAAGAACAAAATGGGTATATAGACATAAGTTGAATGAAGATGGTGAAGTTACTAGGAATAAACAAGGTTAATATGTAAAGGATATGCTCAGATAGAGGGTATAGATTTAAAAGAAACTTTTTCACTAGTGGCAAGGATAGAGGCTATTAGAACGTTTCTTAAATATGCAGTGTTTAAAATTTTCAAAGTATTTCACATGGATGCTAAGTCTACCTTCCTAAATGGGAATCTAGAAGAGGAGGTCTACATTGAGCAGCCTAAGGGATTTATTCTCTCAAATGATAGTAGCCATGTATGCAGATTGAAGAAAGCACTGTACAGATTGAAACAAGTTCCTAGAGCTTGGTATGCAAGACTTGATAAGTACTTACAAGATCAAGGTTTCAAGAGAGCTTTTATTGATAGTAATCTCTACATCAAAATAGAAGGTGAGCATCAGTTGATTTTTGTGGCATATTTTGATGACATAATATTTGGAGGTAACATTGAAATAATGAAAAAATAATTTTTTGATAATATGCAAAAATAATTTGAGATGTCTATGCTTGGAGAATTATCATTTTTCCTAGGGTTACAAATATTTCAATCAGATAAAGGAATTTGCATATTTCAAAGAAAATTTTCTAAGGAAATGTTGAAAAAAAATTGGTTTTGAGGATTGTGCACTAGTTGGCACACCAATGAGTATAGGGAATAAGGTAAGGATGAAGATTCACCTATTTTGGATCAATATTTGTATATTTCTATGATTGGTAGTCTTTTATATTTGACAGGATCAAGGCCAGACATCACACATGTATGAGGCATGGTTATGAGATATCAAGTAGCTCCGAAGGAGAGTCATGTTCAGTTGGTGAAGAGAATATTTAGATATTTCAAGGGGACATTAGATTATAGATTGTGGTATTTCACAAGTAAATATTTCACTTTGGTTGCTTATACAAATTTAGATTGGGCAAGTTCTTTTGATGATAAAAAGAGTACAAGTAGAGGAGCCTTCTTCCTCAGTGATAGCTTAGTATCATGGCTAAGCAAAAGTAGAATTTAGTATCACTTTCTACAGTTGAAGTAGAATATATTAAAACAATATTGTGTTGTACTCAAGTGCTTTGGAGGAAGCAAACTTTGGAAGATATCAAGGTAAAATATGATGAACCTATTTCTATTTTTTGTGACAACACAAGTCCTATTAATATTTATAAGAATCTAATGATGCATTCAAGAACAAAACATATTCCTATCAGATATCACTGCTTGAGAGAGAAGGTTGCAGATCAACAAGTTAAGATGGAATATATCAATATTACATAATATATTGCAAATATTTTCACAAAGGAACTACCAAAAGACACTTTCAAGCATCTATGGGAGAAGTTGGGAGTAATTTATTTTACTTCCTACCATTGAGGATCAACATCGATTGAGGGGGAGCTAATTTTTAGCTCTAGGATAGGCCCTTTGCCACTGATGTCAAAAGGGGAGAAGAATAGAAATAGTTATAGGAATAGGTGCAAAAATAGGTACAAATTGCTACAATAAGGGGGAGTTACTGTATGTGCAGCTTGGCATGTGTAACATAGTTTTTAGGATGTGGAAGTTTCAGTTTGAGGTTTCCATCAATGACAAAGGGGGAGATTATTGTAAATATTATCATTGATGTCAAAGTTATAACATTGGTGATAAAGGACCCATTGTCTAAAGGTGTTTTTAATGTTCATATTTTAGCTAAAATGTGTTGATATGTATTTAATATTAATGAATATATTTATGATTGCATAAAAGTCAAAAGAGGGCCCATGGAGAATTCAAAGAGTCAGAAGGTAAAGACAAAAGAGTAATGAGACGCATTTTCCCATGTAGAGTCATCTCAAGGAATTCCAAGAGTCACCAAGTGAAGACAAAAGAGAAAGGACACATTTTATCATGAAGGGTCACTTTGAGGAATACAAAAAGTCACCAAGATAAAGACAAAAGGGGAAGGACACATTTTCTTATGAAGGGTAACCTTGTGAATTTTAAAATACAAGGATTCAAAGGGTCAAATACATTAGGTTTCCACGTAAAAATCTACTCTCTCTCTCTCTCTCTCTCTCTCTCTCTCTCTCTCTCTCTCTCTCTCTCTCTCTCTCTCTCTCTCTCTCTCTCTCTCTCTCTCTCTCTCTCATGTGGTGCATGTTATTATTTTAGTTTTATTACATATCTTAAATGTATAGTTAAGTGGAGTTTGATTAAGTAAAATATTTATAAGATATATGATATACTAATTCACCCACCCTCTCAGTACATCTCATGCTTAACATTGTAATCATGATGTATTATCTTTATTATGTCCACCCATATCTCAGTTCACTACCCTGTTAAGCTTATCATTTTATATTATTACGAGGTGGGGTTGGAAAAAGTCTAGTCTCCTATGATATGCTTAGATATCTATGTCTATTCATATTTTATATGAATTATCTCTATCTATGGGTGGAAGTTTTATGCCCATCATGTACTTTTTATAATGGATGAGGCATTGGGTATTGTGCATTTGATATCACCCTACTTTGCACCTTGTTGTAAACCTATTCCATATATTTTTTAAAGAATGCCATAGTCTTTATGCTTTTATCCACTACACAACATTTGTCAAATATCTCTCATACTCTGCATATTAGGGCCTCCACATCATCAACTTTGATAGTATATGGGATCTATTCGTAAAGTGAAAATCATCCAGTGAGAAATGCCAAAAAAATATGAAAAACATATAACTGTAACTAGTTACTAGACTTACAATATCAGCCCCCCTCAGCTAGTCTTTAGTGTCATCCACCAGATTTACTACAACACCTTCTGGTTCATGGCTTGATCCTTGCATATCCATATCTGATATACCATCCATTTTGGTGTGAAAATCTTGGATATTCATGCCTTATCCCTCACTTTTAATTTGAACTCCATTGTCCTTGACCTAGGCAATGAAAATTTATTACAAAACTACAATCACCTCAAAGTTATCAATGTATATAGTATGAAGGGGAAACAAAACTTACATGTTATTCAACATCAATGTTGTTGATTGTCTCGTTAACACCATGCATTGTGGTTGAATCCTCTAAAACTACCTGAGTTTTCATCTTTCTCATCAGGTCCATCTTGAACACATGCTTGCAAGTATATCCTTAGATTGAAAATGAGCAATTACACATTGACATAAAAGGCATTACGTTGAAGACATTATAATGCAACATCTCATCTTTTTTACTTTACACCCATGCCATATGAGGTTCAATATTGTCAAAGGTAACATGAGAATCTAGGATTTTCAAATCCCTCACCCATAAAATATTTTTGTGTCTTTCTACCTTGAATTTCCTATGGAAACTGGTGTCCTTGCATAGCTATAGCCACCAATACAGTATGTAAATCAATGTTGTTAGTTGGTGAACCAACCAATCCACCATATGATGTGTAAAAGACCTTACTTTGCTTAAGAAATGACATTTAAAATGGGAATGATAAGATTATATAGATGCATTGGTGTCTTGCCCAACATGCAAAAGTGTCTGACAATATTGAAACCATACTCCAACCTTGTATGCCTAGTGTTATTCCCAGTATTTGATAAAGGCAAGTTGAGAGGAGCGATATCTTTTTACAAAATTTCTAGACTCCCTTTTATCCATGTCCTCATCATCACAACTATGCATTATGAACCCCAAATCTTAAAACACTAAATGTTTGACATCATCATCTTTCACATTTTCTATCAAACTCTTCAACCATGTGTGACAAACAAGCCAAGTGCATAAGTATACATCACAGTTGAATATCTCCCTAAATAAAACAATAGTTTTTCATAAGAAAATGGAATAGGTTTGGGATGGTGTCTATGAACATACAAATATGAAGTCCATTATGCATGTAGGAATAATGGTGATGACCCTGATAGCTTTTATCTCTGCACTGGCATCATTGTCTAGGAAGACACTCATTATCCATTCAATTTCTTTCAAATTCACTCTTTAAAGAAGAATTTGCATCCATTGTCTTATGTCGATAGTACATGACCAAGACATAATGACCCATGTAATGGGCACACTTCCATGTTTGGAATCAAACACCAATAGTGTGTATAATTATAAATGTACAATTTAAAAAAAAAACATTAAAACAACTACTATTATTACAAACATCAAAGCAACTAATATTATCAACTACTCTTACAAACATTAGAACAATACCTTCATTTAATTTTTCCCAAATGTTGCATCGATCACCAATAAGCTATGATCCTAAAATCTCATCAACCATTCCAAATTTTGTGGGAGTTGGATGCCCAAGATGAAATGGATTTCCCCATCCCCATCAAGCTCTCCCCCATTATATCCTTGATAAAAAAACCACTTTTCAAGATTTTCTAGTGCCCATTCCCGAACACTTGTTACATCATTAGCATTGTACACGTATTTTTCCTCCTTGATAAATCACTCTCTATTGTATATTCTATCCTTTCTCAAGAAATTATCCCACTCTATTTCACCATTAAACAATACAAGTTTGTCATGCACCATCTCCTAGTGTTTAAGGTGGATAGAATTAGTAGACATTCTACACAATAGTAGCCTATGAACCTATTCATTAAGTTGGGAGCTCATGTGAGGAGAAAAAAAAACATTTTTCCCTTGAATTGATCATATTTTTTTATATGGTAATAATTCTACTCATTTTCCATGTGTTCTACTTGATTGTATGTGAGCGATACATGATCAGGTCTATAGACCATGTGTCATGTGTTAAACTGACAATGACAACTACACCTTATATGCCTTTGACTAGTTGGCTACCCTTTCCTAACTTGGGCATTAAAGACTTATCTTTTGGCATGGAATTAATTTCCCAAAAGTCATCGGGGCCATATGAATAGTAGTACCTATAACATTGTGGGGAAAAAATAAAGTCATGCAAGATGAAAAAAGTACATGAATAGAACATTATAGCATCTAAACAAACACTAGCTTGAAATATATAGTGTGAGGTGACACAAATGACATATTCATAGGTTGTGTTGATCTTGATATCCCTTCCAGTAAAATTTGAATTTCTCTTGCAATGTGAAACACAAAAATTTATATGGAATAATTCCCTTCTCGATTCTCATTTGATGAAGTCATCAACCCTATCCTGCTCAACCCAATCAAACCACAAGTATTCCTCATTGATGTCAATAAAAGTGGCCCGCTTGACATAATTGCAATCAAATAGACTCTCACCTAGCTTTTACAGTTCAAGGCACATTATTTCTTCCCACCTTTTTTCCATCTATTGCAACATGTAAGGAAAAAATTTCATTGAATGAATTATAAATGTACTTTTCATATTGAGTCAATGCAAGTTTGCATGTATTGCAAAGAACCTTTTTTCAATTGAAATCAATATAAAACCCTTCATAAAACATATCAAAATAAATGCATCAAAACATAGAAATAGATAAAATAGTGCATGCACCAGGTAGTTGCATTTATAGATGATCTTAAGTGGCATGCACTAACTATATGCATGTGGGTCAGGCCCAGGAATGTGATTTTGATACGAATCCCTTAGCTTCAAGAAAGGGTTAAAAAAATAAAAAATGCTATGAAGCCCATAAAATGAAGACATGGTTTTAAAAATAGGGGAATTTACTATGAATCCCATAGAATCAGGAGAAGGTAAAAAAAAGTGAAATTTCTAAGAAGACAACATGATATTACCATAATTCCCATGTACCAAAGCACAATTTTTGGCCACTAATTTTATGGAGGACTATGAGAAGATAAAACACAATTATGAAACAAAATGAAAGCTTATTCTTCATTAAATGTGCAAAATTATACAAAAATCTATCATGATCAAAAAGCTTCTTCTTCATTATATGTATAAAATTATACCACTATCCAATGTCAATTATTTAAAAATAATCTAATTATTACCCATCATTATCATGGGCATTTCTATTGTCCTTAGATTATTCTGATGGTGTTAGAAAATGACATCTTCACCACATTGGTTCTTGGTATTTAAGGTCATCCAACACGTGTACGAGATCTAACTCAAGATTTGAATTTGGATAATTACACAATTATCATGAAGATGATCCCACATTAAAAGTTGAAATATAATCACAAAGTGATATGTATGAGATAATCTCTCTAATAAGAATGTTGCATAACTAGTTCTATAAAAGTACATGTCAAACCAACTTTTCATCATGGGATTCAATGATATTTCATGCTACAAAATAATTAATTTAGATAAGAGATTAGACTTAAAAATTATATCCATCATTTACATCTGTCGATGTGACCAATTTCCTTTTAACATATCCAAAGTAAAAGTGTTATTAGCATTCCACCAAATCCTGGCAACATGATTTGCATGAGTAACCGAAGAAGGTTGTGGCCGACTAAAAATTTCATTCAATTTGACTGTAACTTGATATAAGTCTCTTCTTGTTACATTTATGAGTTAGATTAGGGAATTTCATAATTTATTATCATTCCAACTAGAGAGGGGTCTCAGAAACATTGACATACTGCAAACAAACACACAAACCATTAATATTATAAATATCATATTAACATTCAACACTAGTAATTTACAAGTATTTTATGGGCCTCCATACTGAGATGGAGCCATAACATGCATGTGAGTGGAATCTCAACCATGAGATAATGGGCTTCACCTCATATCCTATATAATTCAATACAACTACATGCACAAGCACTAGATATATAAGGGAAAGTTAAATCAATGTATAACTCCTTTGATTAAATGTCAAGACATCTTCATAATACATGATAAAATAATCATAATAAACCTTTCTTATAATAGGGTTCAATGATAATATAAATTATGAAATGACCAAGCATTGTGCATGTGTGTGTGGACATACGTGTGTACATGCACTCCTAAAGGGCATATATACACGTGGGTTGAACTTAAAAGATATTAAAAGTGGAAAATAAAGGCACAAATGACCCATAAATTAAGGATATAGCCATATGGGCTAACCAAGAAAAAGACACTAAAAGAATATTTTGGATATTTTGAGAACATTCAAAATTGTAGAAAGTAAAACAAATAGTCGATATTTAGGTTTTCATACAATATTCATCTAATGGATATATTTTTATATCAAAATAGTGTTCACAAAATTTAAATTTATGAGGAGTAACTAAGTTATGGGATGATGACATAAGGCCCAAAAAAGGAAAGTCTACTAAAAATATCTAAATGCATGCACCTAGACCATATATGATAAAACATGAAACATACCTAATGTAAAAGGGTCTTGTACTAGAATTAGGTGTCTACAATAAAACACAAATATAAAAGGAGAGATGGTTCATCAATTATAAATAATATCATTTATAAATTATATAAACTAACTAATAGAATTCATATGATCATAAATGTTGATTTTTTTATCGTTGTTGTTATGTGTTAAGAATATGAATATATAATATTGTACACTAGGAACCATAATGTAGTTTAAAATGAATTCATTCAAAATTATATTTCAAATAATACATTGCAATATAAAAAGGGGATATTGAACATAATACACAAGAGTTAAGTTTTTAAGATCTTTCTCCTAACAACTTATGATTGTTAAGTAGAATAATGGGTATGTTTGTGCCTCTAAAATTGAGATTGAAGAAAAGAGTCTAAATATGAACAATGAAATAAAGAGTTATGTTGATGAATCTTAAGGAGGACAACTCTTTATTGGGTTATCTCTCTAATTAATAGAGCTACACATGTTTGACCTTCATAATGAATAGGATCTCATATAGAACAATGCTTTCATCTAAAGTGACAATAAACCCTTCCATGAATGTCTTAATAAATTGGAAACATATTTACATAATGTTCCTTTGACTTTGGTTATTTATTAAAATTTTTACAAATACATTAATGTGTGTAATAAACTGATTTGACTTCATGAAATGTTGATGAGAGCATACTAGTGATTGCCCCCAAACAAATATCAATCCAAAAGGAAGAATGGTGTATTTAGGATTTTTAATAAGTCCATGTTCTATTTGAAGATAATGAAAAAAGTAGTGATCCATTTTTTTATAATAGTTTCAATGGTTTTGTCTAAGTTTATTTATATAAGATTTTTATCTATCATCTCTTATGTATTTATGAATATCAACATGTATCGTGCCTTGATATAAAATGTATTAGGAGGAACATGATTAATATCAATACCAATTCCCTACAAAAAAATAAGTATAATGGGCATACCAATTTTTATTGATCCCTTGTATTTTATAAATGATTCAAAAGCCTTGAAAGGATATATATTATGATCAATTCTTGTATCTTCCATACATATTAATATGTGAACCAATAGATCACTACATCCAAATTAGTTTCTCAATGATAGAAATGGATGCCAAAATCAACCAAAAATAACTACATGTAGAGTTGAATTTTACCCACAACATTTTGGATGACATAGAAGTAATAATTTTATTAACATGATCCCAACTAGTACCATGAATTATAGGTCTCTAAATATAAAAACCATGCAATATTGTTAGTGACACTAAAGTTTATAAGATAAGAAATTTTTCTTTCACATCCTAAAACCAGTGTGAGATATATCATCTCTGAAGTGTACTAAGTGTAGTATAACCCTTACATAATCTCTCTTCTCCAATATGGCTTCATGAGCTTAGAACTAGTGTCAGTGTTTTGAGAGATAGACATGATATTGACTTCATGAGTTAATATTGAAGCTCTATTTTATAAGAACATTTAGGAGTCATGACATAAAATAGTTTTTAATAAAGCCTACGTGTCTCAAGTCTAAAAATATTGAGGTAACAGAAAAATATGTCACACAAAATAAGAGGAATGATTTAAGGAAATATAAACATGTTTAGCTAGTAAGAAATGTGAGAAGACTTCCAATTGACAAAACACTCTAGTACCATCTGCCTATCTCAGGTCCACCATTTAAAAATTATATATACCAAACTATATCTACAAACACACATTTCATGTCTATCTACAAGAACCATCATCATTAGATTCAAACCCATCCTTGATGATGGGTTTTGTAGTGAAACCCAAAAAATCATAGTTTTTCATACAATTCATTCTTGGAAACTCTTATACTATTGCACACTACAAACTTAACCTTGAAATAAAAATATATCTGACAGGTTATATTTGAACAGAGTATAGAGATCAACAAAAAAATAGCTTAAAGCACATTTTTGTCAAATTTCTTAATTTTGATTGCCATTATTGATATTTTTGCTAAATTACAGGCTACAAAAGGAATGTGCATTGTTCAAATGATGTCCTCAAAGAACAAAATGATTGTAAAATATACAATGCAAAGTTATAGCAAGGATGCTCTCACACTCTTAACTAATGCATTTTTGGAACAACACCCAACCATGTAAGCTTCTTCCATGTTCCACATGCATGTAGCAAGGCAGGTCTAATGGATAATGACTAAAAATTCTTCCCTTGCATGAGTGAAACATGTTGCATTATTTCCTATAATGATTTATTAAATATGAAAAGTTGATTTATAACATAACATTTTTGACACAAGGCTCTCTGCCAATCTGCCAATAGAATGAACATTTTGACATTTTGACTTTTTTTTATTTTAAAATTATAAGGACATCAGAATTTCAGTGCTCCCTATAATTTAACTATAGTCATATATGTCAAAATTTCAACATTTATTGTACATGAAAAAATTAAAACCCAATTTCAGTAGTACATGATTATATTGCACTTTTCAAATTATTCATAGACAGACCATTATTTATCTAATAGTTACTCAAAAAGGATATAATACTAATGTGTTCATGGGACAAATGTTATGTAAGAAAATAAACACACATTGTACAGACCAATGTCAACACTCAAATTATATGTTTCCATGGCATATTATTTTAGCTTACATCAAAAACTTGTTGGATTCAATGTATGATATGTTAAAGGGAAAGCCAATTATATATAAATAGAGAGATCGCTTTTGATTGGATTGTTAAATATATGACCAGTTACACTGGACTAAAATATAGAAATTAATATATTCAATTTTGTTGTATTTTAATTATAAATTCTATATGGCCTCTAATTTGAGGGTTTATGTGTTTTCTTCAAAGTCTTACAGCATAAATTATGGTTTAAATTTTCCTATCTTTTTTTTCATTATGCATTTGACAACTCAAATTCTATATAGGAATGTCATATTTGCTTCTAGTCAATTTTAGAATAAAATCTATTTACAAACTTTACACGAACTCATTATCCTTATATTTATGTTTCTCCTCATATACTCAATATTTCAATTCAGAAAATAGAATATGCCATATAGTTATTTATGCTTGTTTGCCATAGATCATGCCATTTTTGAGATTTGAACATGGATCATAAAAAGGCAATGTTGAATAAAATTTTACATGGCAGGTAAAGTTTAGTCATCTTCCCATGGCAGATAACTAATAGGTTTGTTCTAGAGTTTCCCTTAACCAAAATGAGCATGATGAGTTTGTGAGAGAATATATCTGTAACATACACCTCACCCCTCTTCCCAAGTGTCACCCTCTATAATAGGATCCAATGTCTAGGTAACCAAGGGAAAAATTTTGGAAGGTTTTATCATGTCCAAGTAACCAAGGCTAGAGCTTATTACAGAATGTCTAGTAATGAAATGGTAATACCAAATTTCAAGGAAACATATTTCAAATCTATAAAATCAAGGATATTCCAGAACAAGGATATATCAAATCTATTAAAATAAGGATATTATAGGATTGCCTCAAAAATATATGTTCACAAACCTAGAGGACTTTGCATTGGTTTTTATGACAGAAGGAGCCCTATAGTGGTAGTATAATCCCTTCACGTTGTTTTCCCTTCTTATTTTCCAAGCTCAATCTAGCACATCACTCGCCCTTCTTATTTGTCAATCTCAATCTAGTACATCACTCCACATCCAAAATTGCATAGCAAAAATTATGGTAAAGGGAGATAGGACAACTAAATGGAGAAAAGGGGGGAAATTCAAACCCACTGTTCCCACTTTTTTCTCCAATATCTAAACTATGGCAACTGTGATAGTCTTGGATATGCTAAAATTGTAATTAAGTGATGACGATCACGGTTAACCTAAAATCATAGTTAAGTGGTGACAGTCATGGTTAGGTAAACTCATAGGTTTAACTCTCTAGGACGTGAGGGTTAAACAACAAATGTCGATGACTTTTCACCACTGATGACATTTAACTGGTGATGACCAACACGCACTGAGAGTTGGCATGTGTTGGTTAAGCTCATTGAGTGGCAATGGGCAGCCAGACTCCACCTTTGAAAATAGTTATTATAATCAACTAAAATCCATGTTTCCAAGATCAGGGAGAGATAACAATTTCTCTCCATTGGATGCTATGAGTCCTACCAAATTTGACAATTACTATTTCAAGCATCTAGTAAGCATGAAAGGACTGCTAAATTCAGAACCAATTGTCACTCAAGAGTAGTCAACTATCAATTTCCTTGAAGGTGCAAAGGAAGTTGAATATTAATATTAAGTATTATATAATATATATTTCTTTTCAAGGTAAATTTAGCTTGTAAGTGTCTGTTATATAAAATAATAAATATTATGAATCGTTATGGTCTTATAGTTGTTGAGCTACGAGCACAACACCTATTGAATTGTTTTACACCAGTGGTTATGATGTCTACCCCACAACTCTTTTAATTAAAAATATGTTTAATATATAAATTCATAAAATACATAATAAAATGAAATGAACATTAAAAAAATGATTGTAAACAATACAATTCACATTCATAAATATGTTTAATTTATTTAATATATAAATTCATAAAATACACAAAAATGTATAAAAAAATGAAATAAGCGTGTCTGATACTACAAACAAAACAATTTTTATACTAATATCATATTTATTTTATTAATTTTATCAAAAATAATAATAATTTAAAAAAAAAATTGTAAAAATTACAATTCACATTTATAAATATATTTAAATTGTCTAATATATAAATTCCTAAAATACACAAAAATATGTAATAAAATGAATTATCATGTCTAATACTACAAACAGACTGATTTTTTATAATGTCATAATTATTTTACTAATTCTATCAAAAAATAATAATAATAATTTGTAAAAATAAAAAAAATTGAAAAATGGTGTACAAATTTGTACTTACTTACACAGTTTTTCCAATATGTTTTTCAAAGACTGTATATACAACCAGATGACAATATCAATGACTCTTAAAAACACACATAAAAATAAATAAATAAATAATATAAAAAAGTGGAAATGGTTAGTAGAGTCTCTATAAATTTCTAAGCTTATCTAAGTTTATGTTCATCGTTGTTCTAAAATGAATCTTATAGAATTTGAAGATGGCTGAGTTAGTACAAGATGCCCGAAAGGTTAAGGATTCGAGCAAAGTTTAAGGTTTATTGACTTATGGTTGCTTAGCGAATGAAGGGGAAGAGCAATAAAGTTTAGAAATAAAAATAGCGCCATTCGTATGTTAAAGTCATCCTTAGAAAATATTCCTTATAGGTGTAAATTGAATTACTTTTGCACAAAAGTGTGATATAGTAATTCTTAAAGTTAAGATTTTTAAACATAAACTTAAATTTATAAATAATACGCATTTTATAATCATTTTGATGAAAAATGATATACAATTATTTTTTTGGTGAATGTTGTAGATGCTATTTGAATTTGATGACATATTATTAGGTGAACTTCAAGTATAACTTAATATTAATTTTCATATGTAGATGTCTGAGTTCGATGACACATTATTAGGTAAATTTCAAGTATAACTTAACATTGACCTTCATCTCTATAACCATGCTTTGAATAGTTTTGAATAGAGATTGACAACTTTTAAAAAATATAATTCATTATAATTTTTATATTAAATTTAAAGAAAATTATTTTAATATTTATATATTAATTAAAATTTAATATTTTCATTTAAAATACACGTCAATTATTAATGAAAACAATCATCTCTATGATATCAATAACACATCATATGTTTTAATGCTAATTATATATTAATCTATGTGAAT
Source organism: Torreya grandis (assembly GCA_037957365.1). Classification (NCBI taxonomy): domain Eukaryota; kingdom Viridiplantae; phylum Streptophyta; class Pinopsida; order Cupressales; family Taxaceae; genus Torreya; species Torreya grandis. The sequence goes on along the minus strand of JARHVA010005051.1, from coordinate 1,077,884 downwards.
TAGTTTTGTTTTTTTAGATTTTAATGAATTATTAATGTTGAAAATTTGAATAGGTTATTAAAACGATTGTAGTCCAATTTTTGAGGATAATAGTTTTCAAGTCATTTACCAAGGAACAAATTTTTCTAAATACTTGATATGAAGAGTCAATCGGATAAGACTAGGGTCATTCACTGGGTGACTTTAATAGATAGGATGCCTCCTAATAATAGCTTCTTAACCAAATGAATGCTCAAATTTAAATATATACTTACTCAACAATTATAATCCACTATATGTATTCTAAAACATAAATAAAAATGTTGATATTTATATAACTTTGAACTTCTATATCATAAAAAGTGATTAAATTTTTAATATTGACATTAATTCATACATGTATATTTTTAAAAATGATTTAATGTACTATATTTTTCTCTATTACATTTAAGCATAAATATTTATGATTAATTATATCAACACCATGTCTTTTTTAACTTTGATTATATTTTTAATCATTTACAATTGGTATTTATTGTTTATCAATTTTACTTTTATAGATTTTAATATTTTATTGATATTACCAATAATTCATACATATATTCTCGCATCTTAATTTAAGTGCAATTGTGGAACTCAATTATGTAACACCCCCACATGCCATGTTCATTCATTCACAAGTAACAACGATCACCAGTTACATTTGGGTTGTAAGGTATAAGTTCTACCATACGACTCCACATTTTTTTTCAGTTTTTTTCAATAAATATGCTTAGAGTAACGTGTCGCTTTTAGATGGATAGAATTGATACAATCCATTTTATTAATGCTTTTTCATTATTAAAAAAATTGGAAAAAAATTACATAATTATAAACATGGTAAGTAACATTGTAATTGTGTGAAAATCTTCCATTTTTATTGTCGTATTTTATATTTTAATTATGAACCTCTCTCATCAAACCTCTTTTCAAATACATTGTTTGATTTTATTTTACACTTATATAAGAGTTATGTTCTCATACTTATTAAGCTTTGAGATGTAGTTATGGATGCATAATGTGTTGCGTGTTAGTTTATTTGTACACATTTTTTTTATCAGCATCTTTTTAAATTTATATACAAATTCTTAGCATGGTATATAAAAATGTTTTTTCATCGCATTGATTTTTTATAGGATGATAGATGTAAGAGCATATCTTAGAAAATCCATAAATTTTGATTTAGGAACTCATCTAAGTCTCTTTTTTTTTTAAATAAATATTTTAAAAAGATCTATGTAATCATAAATTGTACAAATCATTTAGTGATATTTTTAACAATTTTTCAAATTTGAAATTGATCATCTAAACACTAAAAATTTACAATTTAATTTTTGTTATTTTTAGATATTTTAGATTTAATATTTTTATAACTGAATATGAACTAGTTGTTACATGTCATTCCTGAGACTATTTTAGATATGTAGAAGAATAACAAAGCTCCATAGTTTCATTTGAGCTTGCATGTAAAAGTTATTAAAAATCATTGATTTTGAAAACTACTACAAATAAAAAGTTCAGTTAACTCTAAAATTAAATTTTATTTTAATGGTATTTTAATTTTCCATGAAAACTCTTACTACAAGTTGTATATTAGTAAAATACTCTATGTATTGTTTTATTAGAATAACGAAGAATAAGAATTATCTTTTCACTTTTTTAAAAAAATCTCCGTATTTTTATTTTGTTTTTAGGATTTGTTTTGATCTTGGCCTTAATATTTGGTATCAAATCAAAGTTTAGTTTTAAGAATAAAATTGAAGATAAGATTGTTTGTAATTTTTTTTCTACATTTCAAATTTTATTTTAGAAAAAAAATATTTTAGAGAATAACTTTAACCATGTTGGAAATAAGAAACCAAGGAGGTTATGCAACAATGAATTTAAATCTAAAATATTTGTAGAGGAGAGTGGGAGAGTTTATTGAAATTATTGCAAGTCAAGAAAAAGGCAAAGAGGGGATGACATTGATGAATAAATAGAGTAGGAAGTAGAGATTCAACAAAAGAACAAGAGGAGACATAGTGATTTCAATAAATACTAATTAGGGCACTCGATTGAAATAATTATGTATTAAAAATTGAATTTTTATGGAGTCAATCTAAAATCGCATTAGATTGAAATAATTATGTATTAAAAATTAAAGTTTTATGGAGACAATTTAAAACTAGAGGCATTGATAAACTAGTAAAATATTAATGATAGAAACATATTCCAACATGGTTGTTGAATATATAAAATGATACAATTTGATATAAAAATAAAAACATTTATTGGTATGTGAATGAAAACTTTGAGGGATGCCACGAACATACAATGAAAAGTGATTCAAATGTAAAGGCAAATAAAAATAATTAAAAACACAATAATAAACATTTGGTTTCATGACATTTAGGGAAGATTGAAATGAAGAAGGCATGCCAAACAAATCATTGACAGTGTGCATGGTAGAATTAACTATGATAATAATGAAAACAAACCTTGCCAAGCATCTTCAAAAATGATCGTTACATATTAATCACTCAAGCATCTTCTAACATGCTCGCTGAATTATGAAATGTGTTATCATATGTATAAATTAATGAAATACGTAATTAAATAAGCATAGCATTCATTAAAAATGTGTTTATGTATACTAATATTTTGTATCCTATTAAATTCTATAATGTGTTAGAATATGTATGAATTAATTAAATAAGCATTGCAGTCATTATGAAAGTATTTTCATGTATACCAATATTGTCATATGTCTTCCATCCCAAGTTCAAATACATTTTCATCCAAACAACTATTTTTGTGTATACTAGCAAATGTTCAGTCATCCATCCCATGTTCAGATCTATTTTCATCTAAACAAGCATTTATGTGTGGGATGTTTATTGGGTGCTTACATAATCCATGGAAAATTGAAGGCAAGAAAACAAAAATATATCATAGATATTAAAAATAGAGCAACATGAATGGATAACATATAGAACTCAATGAACTTTTATGAATATCACAACAACATTAACTCAGAGCAACATATATAAATAACACAACAACATGAATTCATAAAACAATTTGTTTTGCTAATAAAACAAAAACATTTAATACTATGTCAATGACAAAATTCAGTTTGCTCACCTAAAACATGGGCAGTGAAAAACTGAAGTTTGCTTCAATGGATTTGAATTCGATACTCTGTGCTTCCCAATTTATAATTAATAATAAATATGCAAATTAAACATTGATTGGTCTAAAAAATTCATTTATAGAGATATTGTATCTCATAAATCAAATTTGAATTTTGAATTTAAAATTTTGAAGTATGAATTGTGAAAGTGCATGGGAATGGAGAGGCTTACAAATTCTATGAGTCTTCAATTTTTTTAGGTAGATGCAATTAATAACAGAAATTGGTTGTTAATGATAGAGATTTTGGAGCCAATTGTTGAAACCAAATATTTGAATTTTAAATAATATAAAATGTAATAAAAATGTAAGTTCATAAGATACTGGAATTTTTATCTTCTATAACTTATAATCATAATATACAATTTTAACTTTGTGTTTTTCATTTACAATAATAAAATGAATGTTTTGAAATTATTGATACCTAAAAATATCTGAAAATGGTATAATGCTTTACAAAGTGAATTTAATTTTGAATATATATATATATATGGATGGGGGTATAATGGTTCCTTACCTAAGGTTTTAAAAAAGTCGAAGAGACAAAAAAAAAATTGAGGGTCTATCGGTAGGAACATGGTAACAAACCACTCGAGGAGCCTAATCAAGGCTATCAAAAAAGACGCACGGACACACGCCTTGGAAACATAGACAATAGAGACACAAAAGCCCAAAAATAGAATACAATAACACAACTTAGAAGTGATGTTTCACTTTAGATTTATTGCAGGACGGGCCTCCATTATCATTAGCTTCCTCTAAGAGAAAATCCCCACCATAACTGGAAGATGCAAAATCCAATTGCATGCGATGTTGCATGGATCTAGTTACAGCCAGCCGAGGGAGTCTGCCCGTTTCACCAAAGAGAATATTGCGATCTTCCTCCATCTCACCCGTCTCTCCTAACCTAGAATAAAAACTGACAAGTAGAGTCGCCACCTCCACCATTCTATCTGAATCGAACCAACCCAATAGCAGATTCAAGAAAGGGATGGGGGAAATCCAAGTTTTCAGAGAAAAAGTAGAAGGTAAGACCCAGGATTGATGAACCGTATGCAAGTGAAGAGTCTCCAATAGCAGAACAAAATGCTCCACAATATCACAAAAGACACACAGTAGAATTAATCCCAGACAATGCTTACCAGAGAAAGGCAAAGGAGAACTCAAAGTTGCTGGTAAGTTGTCCAACCAACCAGAAAGACCTCAAACAAGCCCCGGCCAAAATAAATCTTGCACCACCTTTGAGACTGCAGTAGGGCACCAGATTACATGCAGAAGGTTGCTCGTGAAGATGGAGACCACTTATGCATTCATTTTGAGAAGCCAAAGGGATGAAGAAAAAGATCCCCAATTATCACAGAGATTGCTTCAGATATTGAAATAAAAGGAAGCTAGAAAATGTGGTACAAGATTGCAAATAAACATCTCTCACTTATTGGCAGATACATAAAGGATAGGTGAGAGCAGATCCTGATTGGAGACACAAAAAATCCATTGGAGAGAGAAAATAAAAGTAGAGGAAGGTAGATAATAATGCATAGGAAGGCAAATGATATCCTCTATTGGCACATGATATAAATATATCTAGGATTTGTTACTTGAAATCAATCTAAATCCTAGTTCATGCCAAATATAGCATTGAAATAACCCATGACAAACCATAATTATGGTTCAATCTCTGAAACGAGTGAGAAGGGAAATCCATCATTTCAATAGTTGATGAGATTGAATACTTTTAAGCCCGGCCAACTTGTGGTTACATTATCTATGATCTTCTCTGCCGCTTGGTCCACCCTCAAGTTCGCTGAGAAATCCACTTGTTTATTGGCCTCTAAAATAATTTTGGGTCATCCAAGATTTGAACTCATCCAAGAGAGGCCATGCAGAACATAAAATGTGTCAGTGATATAGCAAGAAAAAAAAATAACAGAAAATAAAAACAGTTTTAGATTCCAGATTGCTACGGCAATCAAAAAGAAATTTTAATCTTATTATTTTCTCCTTGCATAAAGCTGCGATCAGGTCTAAAATAAATAGAATTAAGAATAAACAAAAACTTGAATTAGACTAATGTTTAATTGAAATTGATCATGCAAACTAAGCTAAGACTAAAACAGGGGATCATGCAAACAGCGTGCATGTGGGAGGCTAAACAGGGAGTGGAGAAATTAACTCTAGTTTCTAACACTCCCCCTTAATTTCTACCACTAACTACTTCAACATTCACAATGCCTAAATTTTGTCTTAGATAATCAAAACTCTCTTTTGCTAATGCCTTTGTGAATATATCTGCCAATTGGTCTTCAGATCTGCAGAACTCCAAATGGATTTCTCCATTGTTCACTAACTCTCTAATAAAATGGAATCTTGTATCAATGTGTTTGCTTCTCTTGTGAAAAACATGATTTTTTGACAATGCAATCGTTGATTTGTTGTCATAAAAGATTGGTGTTGACTCCCTCTGTGCTTGTAATAAATCTGCCAATACTTTTCTCATCTAGGTTTCTTGACATGTTGCTGATGTGGCTACTACATACTCTGCTTCAACTGATGAAAGTGTCACTATAGGTTGTTTTTTAGATGCCCATGTGACCACACATGTTTCAAAAAAAAAGGCATGTCCAGAAGTACTCTTCATGTCATCAATGCTACCTGCAAAATCACTATCAGTATAACCGATCAAACCAAAATCATTAGTTGTGGAATATAAAATTCCATATTTTGTTGTTCATGCCACATATCTCAATATCCTCTTTCCAACTTGCCAATGTGAGTCTTTTGGTGACTCCATGAATCTAGAGATTAAACTGACCCCATACATGATATCTAGTCTTGTAGCTGTAAGATATATCAAACTACCAATTAGTCTTTTGAACGTTGTAGAATCAACATTAGACCCTTTGTCTTCTTTGCTAATTTTGGTTCCTATAGCAACTGGTGTGGGTCCTGATTTAAAATTCAACATCTTAAATCTGCTTAACACATCCTTTGAAAATTTAGTTTGACAAATAAAAATTTTTGTCTCTGATTGTACAACTTCAATGCCCAAAAAATACTTCATTAATCCCAAATCTATCATTTCAAATTCTTTCTTCATTGCTAATTTAAATGTGTCTATAGACAAATTTTTAGTGAAAATCAAATCATCAACATACAAACACACAATCAAAATCTAACCTTATTTGTTGATTTTTGTGTACAATGTAGGCTCACTATTGCTTTTGTTGAGTCCATTGTTTGTCATGTATGAATCAATCCTGTTGTACCATGCTCTTGGTACTTGCTTGAGACCATAGAGAGCCTTCTTCAATCTGTAGACTTTTTCTTCATGTCCATGCACTTCATAGCATGGTGGTTGTTTCACATACACTTCTTCATCTAGAAAACCATTCAAGAAAGCTGATTTGACATCCATTTGATATACTTTCCAATTATTTTGTGCAAATATTGCTAAAACCATTCTAATAGTATCAAGTCTAGCAACTGGAGCAAATGTTTCATTATAATCAATTCCATGTTCTTGTGCAAAACCTTTTTCTACTAACCTTGCCTTATGCTTTTTAACCTTTCCTTCTGCATCAAATTTGGTCTTATAAACTCATTTGACTTCTATGCAATCCTTACCTTCAGGTAGATTAATTAGATCCCATGTTTGGTTTCTCTCAATGGCATTCATCTCTTCATCCATTGCCTTTATCCAATGTTCCTCATTAACAACTTCTTCATAATACATAGCATCATGAGAGAAAAGAGCAAGATTTGAACATAAATCTAACTTCTCTTCTTCTTGTTTATAAATCTCATTCAAGTTTCTCATTTTATTACCTTTAAGTTTTGATCTTAAAGTGGCAAGAGTTGGATCTGATTCATCACTTACTTGTGAATTAGGAGTAGGATGACATGCATGACCAGATGATTCACCTTGTGCTAAGCTCCTAGGTGTTCTTATTGGAGTGCTTGTTCTTGCTTGTGGAGAGGATTGATCACCTTGCAAATTTTGTTCTTCAAATTTTTATTCATTTTGGAGAATTGGTGCTCCAATTGTGATGGTTTTATCAATGCTACCATCCCATGCTTCTTCTTCCTTAAATTCCACATCTCTGCTAATAATCACTTTCTTTGAAATGGGATTATACAAATTATAAGCCTTTGATTCTTCACTATAGCCAATAAAAATGCATTTCTCACCTCTATCATCAAGTTTTATTCTCATTTTAGATGGTATAAGAGAATATGCAATACAACCAAATTTTTTGAAATGATGCACACTATGCTTCTTACCACTCCAAGCTTCTTGTGGAATTCGATCCCTGACACTCTTTGTTGGGCTTCTATTTAGAATATATACTACACATGCTACTGCTTCTGCCCAATATTCATTTGACAAATGTTTGGCCTTCAACATGCTTCTACCCATCTCTATGATTGTTCTATTCTTCCTTTCTACTACACCATTATGTTGTGGTGTATACCTTGTAGTCAGTTGCCTTTTAATACCATGATATATGCAAAAATATTGAAATTCATTAGACATATATTCACCTCCTCTATCTGATCTAAGTACCTTGATGTAAAGGCCACTCTACTTTTTAACCATAGCCTTGAATTCTTTAAATTTTCCAAAGGCTTCAAATTTTTTTTTGAGAAAATATATCCAAGTCTTTCTGCTAAAATCATCAATGAATGTTAGAAAATAAGAACTACCTCCAAATGATGGAATTTTCATTGGTCCACATAAATCACTATGGACTAGCTCCAATATTACCCTTGCTCTATATGAAGCTCAAACTAGAAAGCTCTCTCTATGTTGTTTTGCCAAAATGCAACTCTCACATGAACTTCCTGGCTGTTCTATTGGTGGTAATCCCTTCACCATATTTTTCTTTTATAAAAAATTCAAACCTCCAAAATGTAAATGTCCATACCTTAAATGCCATAGCCATGGTTGGTCTAGATGCATGGTTTTGAAGTGGGTTTCCTCTTCTCCTTGGATGCACTGAACTCGAAGAGGGAACATTCGATTCTTGGTCATCTCCACTTTTCCTATCAACCTGTCATTTGGAAATTTGTCTAGTATTGTGCAAACATTATCCATAAAAGATACTCTGTATCCTTTCTGTACTAACTGTCCAACACTCATAAGATTATGCTTTAGTCCAAGTACAAAATAAACATCAAGAATAAATCATTTTTCACCATTTTTTGCCAAAACATTTATTACTCCTTTACCCATTACATCCACTTTATTATCATTTCCTAATTTCACTTTAGATTTTAGGGAATCATCAAGACTAGCAAACAGTTCTTTATTCCCTATCATATGATTACTGCATCCACTATCTAAGAACCAAATATCTCTAGCATTTTCTTGAGCAACATGACAAGTGAGAAATAAGCTTCCAGAATTAGAATTAGATTCATTTGTGTAATTAGCATTCTGCTTGTCCACATCTCCTTGTTTCTTTTTGCATTCACTTGCATAATGTCCATATTTTTTGTAGTAATAACATTGAATGTTAGATTTATCAAACCTTTGTGAATTTTTCTAGAAGTGATTGTTGCCACATCCTCTATTGTTGTAGTTTTGATTATTATTTTCACCTTGATCTGGATTGTTCCTTCCATTTCTGCCTCTGTCTCTTCCTCTAAAGTTTGACCTTCCTCTTCCTCTTCCTCTTCCTCTTCCTCTTCCTCTCCCTCTGCCAAATGATACCTAAGACTTGAAATCATTCTCAAAAGAAGTATTGTTATTCCTATTCATTTTGGATTCATGTGTTAACAAAGATCCCATTAATTCATCTACTGATAACTGTTTTAAATCATTGGTTTACTCAATAGCTACAACTATTGCATCAAATTTGCTAGGTAAACTCTTAAGTGTTTTTTCTATGATCTTCTAATCTGTTATTTTTTCTCCATTAGATCTAATTTGGTTCACAATATTCAATACTTGACCCATAAACTGGTCTATAGACTCTGAATCATTCATTTGCAAATTTTCAAAATTTCTCCTAAGAGATTGTAATTTAGCTATTTTCACCTTTGTATTACCTTTATAGGTGGTCTCTAAGATTTTTCATGCCGACTTAGATCTCTTTGCGATTGTAACTCTAGAAAAAATGGATTCATCCATTGCCTGTTGGATTAGGAATAGAGCTTTTGCATCATTTTTCTTGTTTTCTTTAAGCTCTTTCTTTTGTGCTCGAGTTAATGCCTGATGGGCAGCCTCATCCTATGGTTCTACAAATCCATTTTATACCAAATCCCAAACATCTTGTGAGCAAAACAATGTTCTCATTTTAATTTCCCAAAAATCATAATTTTTACCATTAAAAATGGGAATCTAGAGTTGAGAAATGATGTTGTTTGTTGCCATGTCTCAAGCTGAAAGACCACAATGAACAACAGCTGCAATTTGTCTATATTCTTTGTCCTCTAATGTGTTTTGATGGCTTACAAAATTTGGATGTGGCTGGGACCAAGGGTGACAGTGTCTATGCAAGGAGGGTTGAAGGCAAGAAGTAATAGAAAGGAGCGTGGAAGACCAATAGGCCAAGAGCATCCTTCTTATCAGACTCCAGGCATCATTGTATTGGCAGGTTCTTGCTATGTAGTTGTGAAGGCATCGACTAGTCTTCTACTACTGCATCACTCAGGTCACAAGGCCTTCTCCCTATTCGCTCAGGTTGCAGGGCTCTTCTAGTTTCTAACAGATGATTGCAACTTCCTAACGTGTGGACCAGGCAAATGAAGGTTGTTCTTTCTGCACGTGTTGACTGCGTTGATTGCCTTACCCAAGTTGCTCGACTTCTATTGTTAGGTCTACATCTTCTTTACTATAGGTTGGCTTTATGGATTTGCTACATCGTGCTTCTCCTTCCCTACATCGAGTGCACCAAGCTCTTCTATCGTGACAATGGCTCAGACTCTCTCAAACTTTTCTGGCTCTGATACCAATTTGTCAGTGATATAGCGAGAAAAAAAATAATAGAAAATAAAAATAGTTGCAGATTCCAGATTGCTATGGCAATCAAAAAGAAATTTTAATCTTATTATTTTCTCCTTGCATAAAGCTGCGATCAGGTCTACAATAAATATAATTAAGAATAAACAAAAAAATGAATTAGACTTGAATTAGACTAATGTTTAACTAAAATTGATCATGCAAACTAAGCTAAGATTGAAATAGGGGATCATGTAAACAACGTGCATGTGGGAGGCTGAACAAGAAGTGGAGAAATTAACTCCAGTTTCTAACAAAATGTTATTGACAAACCAAGATTTTCCATGTTAGGAATTGATGACATCACTGATGATTTTGGAGTCTCCTTGAATGATATTCTCTTAATATCGAGACCATGCAAGTTGAAGTCCCATTACTAAAACATGTGCCTCTACTTTGTTATTTATGTCATCTTGAAAACACATGGACATTTCACAAATCAGCAAGACAAAAAAATCCTTGATACAACATCCAATCCCTGAATCCCCTCAATTTCCACACATAGTTCCATCAAAATTCAATTTGAAAAATCCTGTTACAGGGAGTATCTAGACAATGCTAAGCATTTCAAAGATTTCTATGTCATTGCACTCACTCCATTAATGGGAGGATTTTTAATAAGCATCTAGTTTGGATGAATCACCATATCCCAAGCAGAAAGCTTAGCATATCTCCTTTTGAGATGCGAAGAGGCAACCTCAAAAATGGAAATTCTAATTCTATAGAGAATAACCTTTAATGGATTGGAAGAGTCCCAAAAAAGGTAGTTGTTCCTTTCTTTCCAGATAGACCAAATGAGGATGGCAGGGATGATAATCCAAACAACTCGAAAGGAATCTCCATCATGACCAAGGAACCAAGATGAAAAAACTTGGGAGATAGGAGTGTTTTTGGCCTAGGACTAGTTGAGCTTCTGGCAAAGCCAATCCCAACATGTTGAGGCAAAAGGGCACAAAAGTAGAAGATGATCAACAGTCTCTTCTACCTGGCCACAAAGACACCATCTGGATGGGCAAATCTAACCCATCTTCCAAAGTCAATCCTGGGTGAGAATCATGTTCTACGATGCCAACCACGTGAAAGCCCTAGCCTTTTGAAGACATTTATTATTTCATCGCAACAAGTAAGTTTTGGGGCAGCAACCATTTTATGAAACAATAATTTAATACCCAAGATTAACTTTATATATACTTGAGACCATGTTAGTCCAATAGAGAGTATCATCTTTGGTTTTCAAAAACACCTTGTGCATCTTTAAAAAAGATGAGTGCAAACCTTTCTACACTTCAAGAATGGGTATGAAATCAAAGTATTTCAATTTTAAAAGAGAGCCCATACCTCGATAGTCTAGATCTACATAGTCACATACTTTGCACCCCCAATATTTTAAAATGAATCTATGAGCATCATTTAACTCTCAATAATCCCTAAGTAGTTTGTCACCATTCTAGGAGTCACTCTAAAAATCTGCACTCCTTCCATTGTTAATAATCCAAGACACGATTAAAAATTAAGTGACGATAATGAAGAAGGAAATTCCAAATGTGAGATCCTACCAAGGGGGATCAAAATTGATGATGGATAAAGGGTCCTAGGAGCCTAAATATATATGCAAGAGGATTTTATTGCTAAAGCTATCAGGATTGGAATAAAGCCCCACACAAGTTTGGTTTCTAGTGCCAAATTTTGGAATTGAATTTTTCTAATGTTGGTTCCCCAAACTTTTTTAAATATGCTAACTTTGTCCCAACTAACCAAATGGATCAGGCCAATATTTTTTAACACTTTTGCAAGAGGCCTAAGAATTGACAAGAGATAAATGGGAATAGTAAAAAGAATAAATTTGATAAGAGTGATACGACCAGTAAAAGAGAGAAATTTACATTTCCAAGAGTTCAATCTGTCCCTAAGAGAACTTAGTATATTGTGCCATAAATTTAACTTATCAAAACCTTGAAAAAGGGGAACACCTAGGTATTTTGCTGGAAGCTTGCCAATTTTGAAATTGAGATAATGAATAAAACAAGGCTAATGGTGCTTAGGGACATTGACAAAAAAATCCAAATTTAGATCATTTACCTCTTGGCCATAACCCAGTGCATAAGTATCCAAAATTAATTTTAAAGAGGAAACTTCTCTGATAAATGCTTCATCAAAAAGGAAGGTGTCATTTGCAAACTATTGGTGAGTTAGATTGTCGATGGCCTTAGTCACACAAAGACCCTTTATCTGATCCAACTTCGTAGCAGCCTATAGGGATCCACTAAGAGATTCTTACATAAGAAGAGAGAGGACATCCCCTTGTCTAATAACCTGAATAGCTTCAAAGTAGCCAACTGGGCCCCCATTAAGAAGGATGGAAAATTTTGGAGAAGATATGTAACTGAATATCCAATCACACCAACCCTTGTCAAAGCCAAAACCTTCCAAAACTTTCATAAAGAATCTCCAATTGACCTTGTCATAAGACTTGTTAATATCCAATTTAATAAGCATTCCTTCATGCCTATTGTGAGTAAGAGAATGTAGCAATTCATGAACTACAACAAACCCATCCTAGATGTGACGACCAAGAACAAAACCTCCTTGCTCTGGAGAAATTAGGAGAGAGATGGATTTCAACATAAATGAAATGGACTTGGTGATGATTTTGTAGATGGTGTTATAGAGAGCAATGTGATGATAGTCACTAAAAGTGGTTTGATTGGCACTTTTGGGAATCAATGAAATGAAGGTGTTGTTGATCTCAGCACTTACTTTTTTATTTTTCCTGGAAAAATCCACCACTATAGTTACCTCCTCACCAATGATGGGCCAAAAAGACTGATAGAAGGCAATAGGAAAGCCATCAGGACATAGGGCCTTGTCTTTTTTCATGGTGAATATAACTTTTTTTATTTTATCCAAGGTGAAATGCACCATTAAAAAATCATTTTTTTATCTTGAGATTGGACGAGGGATAAAATAGAGCAAAAATTTTTGAGATTGTAAATTTGAGGTTGTATCATAGGCAAAAATATTAGAAAAAAATCTTATCGCCTCCCCCTTGATTTATGAAAAAATCTCAAGATCCTACCCTTCCTTGTTTTGGATTGAAGAGATTTTGTTGTTGCTTCTTCTAGCTTGAGTGGAATTGTGGAAGAATTGTGTATTTTGGTCTCCTTATTTTAGCCAACTTTCCCTTGATTTTTTCTTCTAGTAGATTTCCTCTTACAAATTTAACTCTTCAAGTTCAGACAAAAGAGATCATTCACAATTGTAAAGGTCAAAATCCATACCAAAGTTTAAGATAAACTCATTGAGATCCTGGGGTTCAACTTTCACTCTTTTGATTTCTTCAAAAATATTCTTGAAGTGAGTTACAGTTCAATGTTTGAAGCAATCTTTGATGAACGAGAGTTTTTTTCAAAAACATGGATACAATTACCAGAAATGGATGGTAAAACACTCCACCAATATTTGATAGTATCAAAGATAGTGGGGTCTTTGAGACATTAGTTTGAACTTAAAAGGAGAGAGAGAAAGAGAGAGGAACAACCTCATCTTCAAAGATAATCCAATCCACAAAGGGCATTTTTTGAACTACAAAGAGGAAGAATGCAACTTTGATGATTCCAATTAAACTAAGCCATCACTGATTGAAAAGAAAATGATCCAATCTTTCCACTACATTTAAAAATCCTTTTCTTTGGTTAACCCATGAGTAAAGGACTTTATTAGGAATTACATCCACCAAACCTTCTGAAGAAATAAAGGAAGAAAAATATTGATGAGATTGCATTGGACTTCTTATGCCACCCTGTTTATCTGTAGAATTTAAAATTGTATTGAAGTCACCTCCCATTTTAAATTTAGAATTGGGTGAAGAAGCCATTATCTTACTTAGATCATCCCAACATTTATTTTTAGCTTCCAAATTGTTAGGCCCATACACATTAAATAAAAAAATTGATGTCAGAAGAGAGATCCTTGATCAGACTCCACTACCAATTTATCCTATTTCCACAGGGAGTAACCATCACTTTAGAGGGATTTCATAGGGTTGCTAATCCTCTAGAAGCACCATTTGAATCCAAAAACCATCCTTTCCAATCCCTCCACTCCCGCTAATAGACTTTATCCACCTCTTCACTTGATATCTTAGTTTCCTAGAAAACAAGAGTATCTAGCTTGAGGGGTAGGATTTGACACTTGACCAATAGTCTTTTGTTAGGGGCATGAAATCCCTAACATTCCAAGAGATGATTTTCATGATGCCTATAAGGGATTTCCACCCCTCACACTCTAGTATAGAAAGTGGTGATTTGTTGATGATCTTTCAATAAACCTTGTTCAATGAGCTTTTTCGAATTCAACTTATGACATCTACTTTTTTTCCTACAATTCAAGATAGAGAGGGTGCAGGATAAAGGGGCAATTGAGATAACTTATTTTGAGCCAAATTCCTCCTCAAAATCACATTCATAATCATTGAGATTATTTTGATAAAAAAAACTAAGGATATATTCTTGATCTCCAAAATCCTATAATATCCATCCCTTTCTTCTACCAAAATAAAATGTGATATGGCATAAGTCTCCACATATTCCAATTTTGTGGCAACACAAGTTTCCATACTATAGATGGTTTCCTCAATATCTCAAGCCAATAAAGCTTTAGCACCAGAAAGCGTATTCAATAGACTTGAAGAATGGTAGACTAATTTATGGATTTCATCATATTTTGGATTAAAGAGGGATCCAAGCTGTCAAGAGGTAGGGGATCAAGGAGAAGAGTAGTAGAGTCCACATTCTGAAAAGTCAAATATTTGTTAAACCAAGTGCCGTCAATTATTTTTAGAAAAATCTCAAAAGGGGGAGAGGATTTAGGCCTCCAAATCAAATTTTGAAAGCACATTTTTTAGAAGGGTTATCAAATTAGGTCATTTTTTTAATGTGACCTATCAAATGGCAACCATAATAGCAAAATGGGATCTTATCAAGATCGATGTTCTAAATTCTTTCTATGCCAAAAGATTTCAATATGATAGCTTTTGGGATTTCTACTTCATGATCAATGTTCACACAAATTCTAGCATAAATCATAAGAGTTCCATCCAAGGAGATAGGATTAATGGATAAAAAATCCCCAATCAAGTTACCAATCACTTAGAGGCAAGAGGCCCCTAGTATTCCAAGGGAAGGGCATAAAGAGGTATCTAGATGAGAGATTTAAGATGTTTTTTTAAAAAGAGGATCAAATTTTAGGAGCCAAGGTTGAAGATCAACATTAAAACCATTCATTAACCAAGGTCCCTTTTGTAAAATATTATCCCTGTCATCCTTACAAGAACAGGAAATGAAGAAAAAAATTGGCAAGAAATTTAGAGAAAGAATCTTACCCTAGAAGTCTGAGACCCAAAGACTCACCTCCTCAATAGAAGGCCATTTGCCCATCCCATAAGTCCTCGCAATAATGCCACATTTGCTAAGGTTTTTTATCCTTTCTTGAAATAAATCATCCTCCAAAAGCAATTCCCCACTAGGGTCAACAAAAATAGAGGGGTGAAAACCTTAAACTGATTGCTTGTTTGCCAAAGCATTCCCTACCAGAGCTTTAGAGAGGGAGGGATCAAGAGTGGGTTTCTTCAGAGAGAAGTATGGAGGGGGATGGTCAAAAGGGTTATCTAAAAAAGGATCAAAGGAGGCAAAAAGCCAATTTTAAGGTCTTCATCTTCACCATGGAAATCCTCATGTAACCAATCCAAATCCTTGTGTAGGTCTCTCCTAGCATCATGTGACTAATAGCCTCCATTTTCTCGCTTCCCTCACTTTGTCTTCTTTGAATATTGTGCACCTTCTGCTTTGCTCTTCTTACACACCATCAACATAGATTATAATCACTCCTACAGATTACAATATCAATATATATTATTTTCAATATAATATACATTTTTTTAATTATAATATTTAATTATTTTTAATATGTATTTTTAATATAAATTTATAATTTAATATATTATTTATTGAAATAATAATTGGACCCTTCCCTTGTTTGGATGTATAGGTTATCATGATCATAAGTACTCGAACACTTATTATTAATTTTTTTTTTTGATGAAATATATCTATATATTAACTTAACATAAATATATAAATAATTCACAAAAAATAAGGCAGTATGAGAGCATGTCACGACACTAGGCAAAGCCTAGGAACAAAGTATCATATCTAGGTATTACCTAGAGGCAAATCAAAAAATAAAAGTCATAAGAGAAACCTATCAAGCAGCAAGAGCAAGGACCGAAGGTAGATGATCCATATCATCCAGACTCCAGCCTGAACTTGGCAAGTCATTGCCATCTAGAATAGGCTCCCAGCCAATAGCCTGAGCTATGTTTGTCTCATCATCTTCTTGAGTTTGAGTGAGAGAGATAGTCAACAAGAGCTTGGGAAACTTGTATAACATGTCAGCACAACCTCCAAGTGGTGCCCCCATGCATCTGGGTATGAAGGAAAAAGAGGAGGAATGCCCCAACTATCCTACCCAATAGGGGAAGGAGGCAGTGGCTACCACCCTCATTGTTGCCCAAGAGGGGAAACATGTTGGTATAGGGTGTCATTGTGAGAGTGACCCCTAGAGCAGCTATGACAATGTCCACCATGAGGTGGCCGAGGCACTCTGTCATCCATTCTATGATCCCTAGATGGATAAAATGAAACCTAAACCATAGCACAAGTAGCATAGAACACTTATTATTGATCAAAACAATAATTAGATAAAAAAATGTAATTGGCTTATTCAGTTGAAGAGTAACAACAATATATATTTTATGTAGGTCATCACATCATCAATCAATCTTAGTGTACAAGTTCCAACAGAGGTTGTACAATCAAAGTGGCAATGGGCAGCTCGAGTCCACCATTGAAAAGAGTTATTATAATAAACTAAAATCTGTGTGTCCAAGGTCAGGAGGAGATAAAAATTATCACGGTTGGATGCTATGAGTCCCACCAAATTTGATAATTACTATTTCAAGTAATTGGTGATTATAAGGGATGTACGACTTTGACATCCCTAAGTTATGTTTACAAGCTATCAAGTGATTCGGTTGCCTTCTTTGTGTAGTGATTTGAGTGAGCACAAGTCTGAACTAAGTAAAGCATTGGAAAGTGAAGTCACGATTGCCTTTGATCAAGTTAGAGTGGGTAGTGGGCATCTACCTGTACTAGGTTTGTATAGGTGTGTCATAAATAGTTATGTTGGTCTGGGTTATCCTAGGCAAAGAGTAATCATACCTTGGGAGGGGATTGTCTGTTGTAACCATTTGAGTAGTCATCAAGTAGTATCAATTGTGCCTAACTTGGTGGTGTGTGTATCTGACTTGTTAGCCTATTTATTGTACTTTGGATTGGATTGTCCTAAAGATTTAATGAAATACATGTTTCTCCTAATTGTTCTTGCACTGTGTGAATGCTCTTATGGTTAGAGTAGTTATGTTTATAAGCTTTCACATTTAATCCATTGAAATACAAAAGAATACCATCATCTTGTGTGTGTGTGTGTGTGTTCTTGTGTAGGTAAACACTAAAGGTGTAGTCCATAGTTCTCACCAAGTTTGGTCACAATGAAGGGCTTGGGTGAAAACAAGTGGTACCACATGGTTCCCAGCTTAGACGATCTGGCCCTGTGATAGTTGGTATTAGAGCATAATTTTGTGTCTTATTTGGGTTATGTTTGTCTAGTTTATATTCTTGTTTATCATCCACTCTTCCCATGTTGGGTCAATCTTATGAATTGAGTCTGAGTTAGTATGAGAGGAAAACAATCTGAAGTTCCACCAGAGTCTACAAGTGGTAGAGGCAGTGTGAAGGACAAAATTGAAGATGGTGGGGATCGACATGAGAGCAAGGGAAGGTCTGAAATGGATAAAAACTTTATCGAGCAAGTGAATGCCTAATTCCATGACTGGAATGTTGTAGTGGGCACAAGGTTTATGGAGCTTAAAGAGAAAGTGGAGACCATGGATCAGACCTTCAAGATATTGATCGAAGGGTTGGAAGATAGTGGTGCATCTCATGTTAAGTTACAAGATGAGGTGACTATGTGTTGAGTGGTGATATTGAATCTTACGAGAGTGCCTGGGTCTAGTTCTATAACCATTTCAAAACTCCCCAAGTTGAAGGAACCTAAATGTTATGATGGTGCATGAGATGACCATCTTTTAGAGAATTTGTTCTGGGACATGGAAGAGTAACTTATAGGTTTAGGAGGAATATCATACGCATAGGAGGTGCATGTTGTTACAAGGTATCTAATAGGTACATCAAAGGTTTGGTTTAGAACCTTGGCAAATGACATTGCATCAAGAGGTTCCATGAAGAGGTTAGATTCCTAGGTTGATCTGAAGAAATCCCTTAGGGATCAGTTCTAACTAATTAATACAACATGGTTGGCTAGGATCAAGTTGAATCAGCTAAAATAGACAAGGAAGATGAGGGAGTACACCAAGTCTTTCTAGAGCCTTATGTTTGAGATGAAAGACATGTATCAGGTAGATAGGTTGCTTCAGTTTATGAATGGTCTTCATTCATGGGCTAAGGTTGAGCTCCATCGCCATGAAGTGTTAGAAGTCAGTGAAGCAATTGCCATAGCAGATCAACTCTTCAATTTTAGGGAATATTCCTCATCTAAGAACACCTAAAACTCTAATGCGCCAAAGGGAAATGGAATTGAGAAGAGTTTGAGTAAGTTTTCAGGGAAGCCAAGTGGAAACCAGGGGGAAGACTACTCAACAGTCATTAGTGGGGTCTCAGAAGTCTAGTAGCACATCCAAAGGTGATGAGAAGAAGTCACAAGGTGGAGAATCAGGTGAGAATTCCCAGTTAAGTGTTGTCCATGTAGTGGGGATCATTACAACTGAGATTATCCAAAATGATAGAGGGTGTCAATAGTTTAGTTAGCACATCCAGATGAATAAAGTGAGCAAACAATGTGTATGCTCATAGGGCTCAATGCTATGGAATAACTTGAGTCCAAAACAATGAGTGGAGAAATTAATCTGCATGGGTTGAATTTTATGGAAGTGATGGTTAAGGAAAATATCATCATGACACTACTAGACATGGGTGCAACCCACAACTATATTGTAATCCAAAAATCTAAAGAGTTGGGCCTCCAATCCTCTAGCGGTACCAAGCAATTTAAGGCAGTGAATTCTCTAGCTTAATCTACCCTCAGTTCCACATGTGGTGTGGAAGTCAAAGTTGGGGAGTGGAAGGGAAAGTTGGATCTATCCATGATCAATATGGATGATTTTGACTTAGTACTGGGACAAGATTTTATCCAAAAGGGTAAGTGGCAATCTTTCCTCATCCTGAAACACTATTTATGTTGGATCCAACATAGATGTACATGGTGAAGACAATGTAGAGGAGATAGATGAGAAGGATGCATGTGTGTTTGGTGATGAGTATGCGGAAGGGTACATGGAATAAGTTAGAGCCCATGTTTTTGACAACGTTTACCAGTGGATGGGATGATGAAGAGGGGTAGTAAGTTCCTAATCCAGTAAAGGTGAAGAATGTTCTTCATGAGTACCAAGATTGTATGCCCAACCAGTTACCACTTTATTTTCCATAGAGAAGAGTAATTGACCATCGTATTGAGTTGGTTCCAAGTGGGATTCCTCCAGCAAGGGCTTCATATTAGTTATCTGAGCCTAAGATGGTTGAGTTGAAAAAGTAGTTGGAAGAGTTATTGACTATTGGTTATCTTCATCCATCATGCTCCCCGTATGGAGCACCAGTACTGTTTCAGAAGAAGGCTGATGGGTCACTTACGTTTTGTGTGGATTATAGAGCCTTGACAAAGTTACCATCAAAAATAGATATCCTCTACCCCTAATTGAGGATTGCTTCGACCACCTATCCAGGGTGAAAGTCTTCACAAATTTGAACTTGAGGTCAGGTTATTATCACGTCAAATTTTCTCCAGGAGATAAAGAAAAGATTACCATTGTCACCATATATGGGTCATATGATTTTCTTGTGATGCCCTTTGGGTTATGTAACATTCCAGCTATGCTTGGCATGCTCATAGATAATGTGTTTAGGTCCCTTTTGGACAAGTGTGTGGTCATTTACCTTGATGATATCTTGGTGTTTTCCAAGAACTAGGAAGAGCACAGGGCACATCTTATAGAGGTTTTCAAGCTACTGATTGTGAAGAAGGAAAAGTGTTCATTTGCCTAGGAAGAAGTTCACTTCCTTAGACATGTGATTAGTGAAGGTAAGATTAGGCCTGACTCAAGGAAACTTAAAGAAATCAAGGATTGGGAGCCACCCAAAGATGTACATGGAATGCGTTAGTTTTTAGGTTTGGCAAACTACTACAAAAGGTTTGTTAGCTAGTATTCAAAGCTTACAAGTCTTTTGACTGAGTTATTGAAGAAGTAAGTGAAGTGGGTGTAGTTCGTAAGGTGTCAAGATCATTTAAGATTTTGAAGGAGAAGCTAACTACATCACCTATTTTATCCTTGGTAGACTTTAGTAAACCTTTTGAGGTACATACAGATGCACTGATTTTGCCGTTGGTGGGTTGTTGATCCAAGATAAACATCTAGTTGCATTTGAGTTGAGGAAGCTCAAGGATGTGAAAAGGAGATATCTGATTCATGAGAAAGAGATGATGTCTATGGTATATTATTTATGAAGTTAGAGGCACTACTTGTTGGGTTCGCACTTCATCATCAAGATAGACAATGTGTCAAATTATTTCTTTCTAACTCAAAGCAAGTTAACACTAAAGCAGGCAAGATGGAATGACTTTCTTACTGAGTTTGATATGGAAATCATGTATATTGTAGGCAAAGAGAATGTGGTTGTAGATGCACTCAGTAGAAATTAGCTATTGGTGGTCATTGCAACAACATCAGGTAGTCCAATTTTTACTTAATGAGAGAGTAAGGTAGAACTGACAAGGGAGTTGATGGAGAAGATCTGGGAAGGTTTGGTTCAGGATCCTCAAGCTGCTACATTGGTGGAGACATAGCGTAGTTTTCTTATAATAGTCAAAAGAATGAGTTGAGCAAGTACTCACCATTTGAACTCACGATGGGCCAATAACCTTTGTTTCCTCACACGGTGATTTCTAGATATTTTGGAAGGTGTTTGTCAGCCACTGAATACTTGAAGGATTGGCAAGAGTGGGTTTATCTTGAAAGGTTGCATCTGTTGAAAGTGGGTGACTGAATGCAGAAGTATGAAAATCAATCTAGACACTCTACTGAGTTACTGGTGGGCAGTAAGGTAATGTTGAGGATGGAGCCAGAAGTGTTCAAGGCTCATCCCAGAATAGCCAAGTCCTTAGTCTGCAAGTATGATGGGACATATGAAATTGTGGCTCAGGTGGGCAAGGTTGCCTACAAAATTCTATTACCAAAATACATGAAAGTGCATTCAGTCTTTCATGTGAGCCATTTGAAGCCTTTTGTTTTAGATGAGGCTGACCCAGATTAGATTTAGCCTAATCATCCTCCTGCAAGTGTGATGGACAAGCTAGATTGGCAGTTGGAGCAGATACTTGAGGTGAAGATAGTGGGCTTTGGTCATAGAACAAGAAGGGAGTTCCTAGTGCATTGGGTTGGTGGTACTTCAGCAAGCTGAGAATGGAAAGAATCCCTTTGAAACTATAAGGATAAGGTCAGGGTGTTCCTTTTCAGGAACAAAGGCCTTGGTCCCTTGACTCAAAATCTAGTTCGAATAGGGGACCTCCTCCAAGCTACATATGGTGAAGTCTTCATGGTGTCAAATATGTCACCAACTTTAAATGGGAGAGTTTATAAGGGATGTATGACTTTGACATCCTTAAGTTACGTTCACAGGCTATCAAGTGATTTAGTTGCCTTCTTTGTTTAGTGATTTGAGTGAGCGCAAGTCTGAACTAAGCAAAGCATTAGAAATTGAAGTCACAATTGCCTTTGGTCCAAGTTAGAGTGTGCAGTGGGTGTTTGCCTGTACTGGGTTTGTATAGGTGTGTCATAGATAGTTCTGTTGCTCTAGGTTTTATGAAGTAGGGACTAGGTTATCCTAGGCAGAGAGTAATCAAACCTTGGGAGGGGATTGTCTGTTGTAACCATTTGAGTAGTCACTGAGCATTATTGGTTGTGCCCAACTTGGAGGTGTGTGTATTTAGCTTGTTATCCTATTTATTGTACTTTGGACCAGATTATCTTGAAGAGTTAATAAAATACACGTTTATCCCAATTGTTCTTGCACTATGTGAATGTTCTTGTGGTTAGATTAGTTTCATGCTCTTTGCAAGTGTTATGTTTATAAGCTTCCACATTTAATCCTTTGAAATATAAAAGCATACCATCATCTTGTGTGTGTGTTCTTGTGTAGGTAAACATTGAAGGTGTAGTCCATAGTTCTCACCAAGTTTGGTCATAACGAAGGGCTTGGGTGAAAACAAGTGGTGCCGTACAATTCCCAGCTTAGGCAAGATGGTCCCTTGATAGTGAGCAATAGAGTACTATTGAATTCAGATGAGGTATTTTTTACGAGAGGTTAAGTAAAAACAATGGAGACAGTGAAATTATATGCAACATAAGAGCTGGTGTTCTAATGCAATTTGTGAAATCATTGGTTAAGATGGGCAACAACAGTGCCCTCATGGGCATCCAAGGGTAGATCAGAACAAATTATCATTCTGTAGCAATCAATTAGAAGGGACATCAGATTCTTGTACAACTATAGCTTTGGTTGTATTATTATTTATTTCCATTAGGTGCATTATGTTCCAAAATTTTCATATGATAGTCCATTGAGTTGACCAAATAACACCGAGTGATTAAATTTCAAACTATAATTTAATATAAAGAGTTGTTACAGCTTTGACCCGTTAATCCCCTTAGCTATAAAACTACTACTAGCATTCCTGATTGAAAAGACAATTAAAATTCAAGGGATAAACAATTAAATGTTATAGAGTTGTTGGTGCATGCTAGTTTCTCACTTTTCAGGCTGTCATGTCTGAAGCTTTAATTTGAAAGAGATATTAACCATGTATTAACATATAGAGAATACTTACTGACTCTGCTTATCATATTCATTTATTATTGAGTATTGAGTATTGAATATTGATTATTAATATCATAGCGAAAGAGACTATATGCAGTAATCTTGTGCAACTCAAATTTTGGCTTTTACTTATATCCAAACATTTTTTAAAACATGCGTGCATGATGAACGAATAGTAGTTTTTTATTTTTCTTTTATGAATAATAAAAATTGCATATGCAGTTACATACGTGTAGTTTTTTTAGTTTCAGTTTTATTTTTAATAAGTGCAGATTAAAACTATTGTTAGATTGTTGTATCCATGCAATCAGTTTGCATGTGGTTTTTCCTATTTTTAATTTTCTTTGATCTTCAAATAGCTTGTTCTATTTTTTATAAATGTAGTCTGTATTTCCAGAATTGATACACAGTTGAATAAATAGAGAATTATTTTCAGTGTTGTTGTTCGCTCTTTTTGAGTAGAATTATTAAGCTTATGTTCATGAATGTGGTGATTGTTTTAATATCAATTTTCAGTATAGTGTAAGAGTTTTTAGTCTTACATTCCTTCAATTTAGTATCATATCAAGTTGCAAAAATATTCTTTTTTTTTCAGGCAGCAACAGGGTAACAATTTTCTCCAAGAATTATCAAAATGACAAATGGTGGCAATTTTCCATTCTAGATTATGTTGTTTATCAGAGATAACTATGAATATTGGAGTATAAATATGAAGGCCCTACTATTATCCCAAGATCTTTGAGAATTAGTATAAGTATAATACATAAAACCTACAAATCGGAATATTTTAAATGTCTTAACAGCAAATCAATGAACTCAATTGAAAGAAGACAAGAAAAAGGATGATCGAACTCTCTTTGCCATCCAATCTCCATTGAATATGTCAATCTTTCCCCGTATAGCTAGTATGACAAAGTCAAAGGATGCATGGGAGGCCTACAAACTGCATACCAAGATTTTGACAAAGTTAGATTGGTAAGACTTCAAACCTTAAAAAGAGATTTTGAAAATTTAAGGATGAAAGACGCTAAGTCTATTCAAGATTTTATTACTAGGACTCAAGATGTTGTGAATCATCTTATAACACAAGGGGAAGCAATTACAGTAAAAAAAACTGTAGAGAAGATATTGAAATCTCTTCTTCCTACATTCAATCTAGTGGTGATAGCCATTGAAGAAAGCAAAAATCTCACCACCTTCAAAGTGGTAGAGTTGGTTGGTTCTTTACAATCTCATGAGGAGCATATAAAACATTCTACATAGAGTTTAGTACAAGCTTTCCAATCTATAGTGAATGTTGAAGACAAATTAACAACTCCTTTTTCAGAAATAAATAAATCTCAAGAGGAGCCTCCTAATAATAGAGGACGTGGAAGAGGAAGAGGAAGAAGCTATAATAGAGGAATAGGAAGAGGCAGAATTTTTGTGGATAGGAGAAGCATCTAGTGAAAATATTGTGATTGTTATATACATTATGAATTTGAGTGTATAAATAATAAATCTAACTTGAATAAGTCAAGAGCCAACTATACTGAAGAGTCTTCTAAAGATCCCAAGCATTCTACCTTCTTCACATGCAATTTGGTGAAAGAAAATCAAAAAGATTTATGGTTCTTGGATAGTGGTTGTTCTAATCATATAACAGGGAAATATGATCTCTTTGTCAAATTACATGCATCTATCAAAAGTCAAGTAAAATTTGGTGATGATAAAGAGGTTGATGTGATGGAAAAAGGTAACCTTGCTATAAAAACTAAGCAAGGAGAAACTACTTATATTCATGATACATTGCATGTACCCAAATTATAGCATAATATTTTAGGTATTGGGTAGCTTGTAGCATAAAATTATAAAATTGTGTTTGAAGATAACTACTACAAAATATTTGATAAATTAGCTAATCATCATCTTGTAACAAAGTTTCCTATGACATAGAATAGGGTATTTACTCTCACATTGCATTCTACTACTATGTATGTTTTCAAAACAACTACAGATGATTTTTGGTTATGGCATCAACATTATGGTCATCTAAATTTTCAAGGATTAAATTTACTTCACAAGAAGCATATGGTGAGAGGACTTCCAATAATTCAGGGAAAAGAAGAAATTTATTCAAGTTGTGTACTTGGCAAGCAGCATCGAGATAGTTTTCTAGTGAATAAATCTTTGATGGCAAATATCCTCTAGATCTTGTACATGTTGAAATTTGTGGTGCTATGCAAGAGGAATCTTTGGGTAAGAATCGTTACTTTTTGACATTCATTAATGATTTTTCTCACCACACATGGATTTATTTTCTTAAGCAGGAATCTAAAGATTTTGAATGCTTCAAAAAATTTAAATCTATGGTTGAAAAACAAAGCAGGTATTATCTCAAAATACTTAGAATAGATAAATGGGAAGAATTCACTTCCCAAGAGTTTTTGGATTTTTTTTAAAAAAATGGCATCATGAGACAACTTACTATAGCTTATACCTCCTAGCAAAAAGGTATTGTAGAAAGAAAGAACCGTACCATTATGGAAATGGCACGAAGTATATTGCAGTCAAAAAATCTTTCAAATTGTTATTAGGGAGAAACAGTGGCAACAACAATATACATATTGAATCAAAGCCCCACAAAAGCAGTTCACAACATCACTCCAAAGGAAGCCTGGAGTGGTCACAAGCCATCAGTGGCTCATCTTCATGTATTTGATTGTCCTACATATGTTCATATTCCAATTCAAAAGTAGAAGAAGTTGGATGCAAAATCCCAACATTGTATCTGTATGGGATATTCTGATGCAACTAAAGGATACAAATTCTGTAATCCTGACACAAAGAAATGGATTATTAGTCGGGTTGTGGTTTTTGATGAAGGGGGAGATTGGCAATCGCAAAATGGTGCACAACAAAAAAAATCATTAGTAATGATGGACGTAGAAATTGGAAGTGTTCCTCCTCCTCCAACAAGCTTAAGTGGAAGTTCAAGCCCCAATAGTAGCTCAAGTTTGAGCTCTCCAATCTCAGGTTCACTAGGTTCATCTACTAGCGCACTTTCAGGTAATAGTTCAAGTCCAACATCTAGTCCAAGCTCTTCAAGAAAAGTACAAAGCTTAAATAAAATTTATCAGATGAGTAAAGTGATTCTAATTGCTAATTTTGCTTTGCTTAGTAAAATTCAAGTTGAACCCTATGTATATGAAGAAGCAGTAAAATAAACCGTATGGATTGATGCTATGAATGATGAGATGCAAGCAAGTGATAAAAATAATACATGGAAATTAGTGCAACTTCTAAAGGATAAATGGGTGATTGGTGTCAAATGGATTTATAAGGTGAAATATCATGCTGATGGTTCTGTGAAAAGACACAAGGCAAAACTAGTTCCCAAGGGATTTTCACAAACACCTAGGATAGATTATTCAAAGACTTTCACTCTAGTTGCATGATTTGATACAATCAAGATTATATTGGCTATTACTGCACAACACAAGTGGCTAGTCTATCAGATGGATGTAAAATCAGCTTGCCTAAATGGTTATATTGATGAGGAAGTCTATGTGGAACAACATATTGGTTATGAAATTCCAAGAAAAGAACATTTGGTCTACAAGTTAAAAAAAGCTCTCTATGGGTTGAATCAAGCTCCTTGTCCCTGGTATGCAAGGATTGATAGTTATTTCTTGAAGAAATGATTTATCCATAGTCCCTCAGAGCCAACCCTCTATATCCAACATCTCGGTAATGATATTCTCATTATTTGTCTTTATGTTGATGATCTCATTTATACAGGGAATATCACATCTCTCATGGAGAAATTTCAAGCAGAAATAAAACAAGAATTTGAGATGTCAAATCTAGGACTCATGCATTATTTTCTTGGAGTGGAGGTGCAACAGCCTAAAGGTATATCTATTTCTCAAACCAAGTATGTGGTTGATTTATTGAAACAGTTTAGAATGATGTCATGCACAACAATTGCAACCTCTGTAGCCCTTGGTGAAAAATTAACTAAGAAAGATCCAAGTTCCAAAGTGGATGCTACTTTATACAGAAGTTTGGTAGGGAGTCTCATGTACCTCACTACAACGAGACTTGATATTATGTATGTTCTGAGCCTCATCTCTTGGTTCATGCAGGTTCCACGTGAGTCTCGTTGGCGTGCTGCAAAAAGAATCTTACGTGGATGATAGAAAATCAACATCTGATTATATTTTCCCACTTGGTTTTGGAGTTGTCTTATGGAGTAGTAAAAAGTAGGCAACCGTGGCTCTCTTTCCCGTAAAAGCAGAGTATATTGCAGCAGCAGCAGCAGCAGCAGCAACAGAGAGTTAAGCCATATGGATTTGAAGGATTTTGGACGATCTACAATTGGTTCAGAGACATCCCACAACTATCTACTATGATAACAGCAGTACCATTGCAATGGCCAAAAGTCCTATGTTTCATGCTAGATCGAAGCACATTGAAATCAGACATCACTTCATATGAGATTTGGTTCAAGATGGGATAATGGAATTACAGTTTTGCCCTACATTTGAGCAAGTTACTGATATTTTTACCAAAGCTCTACCTACAACCAATTTTGTTGCTTTGAGGACTCAATTGGGCGTCATCCCTGTTGCTCATGCAGGACTACAACCAATTTTGTTGCTTTGAGGACTCAATTGGGCCTCATCCCTGTTGCTCATGCAGGGGGAGATTGAAGACATGCGTGCATGATCAACGAACAATAGCTTTTTATTTTTCTGTTATGCATAATAAAAACTGCATTGCAGTTACATAGGCGTAGTTTTTTCAATTTTAGTTTTATTTTTAATAAATGCAGATTAAAACTATCTTTAGACTGTTGTATCCATGCAATCAGTTTGCATGTGGTTTTCCTATTTTTAGTTTTCTTTGAGCTTCGAATAGCTTGTTCTGTTTTTCATAAATGTAATCTGTATTTCCAGAATTGATACACAGTTGAATAAACAGAGAATTATTTTCAGTGCTGATGTTCGCTCTTTTTGAGCAGAATTATTAAGCTTATGTTCATGAATGTGATGATTGTTTTAATATCAATTTTCAGTAATATTCCATATTTTGATTATAATTAAGACAGTTCAGTTCTGGAAGTTCAATGTAGACGGCTACCTGTCAAATGCAATTTTTTAATATTACCACCGTCTGTCTGCTCATAAACATTATTTATATATTTAAATGAACATATACAACGGTCTTCTATAAACATTATGGCCTAAAGGAATTCGGTCATATACGGTCTAAAACCTAAAGAACAGTATACAGATCGTCATTTTCTAGGCCCGAGTGAGAACATCGACTTTGCCATAGCAATTTATAAGTTATAATTTGCATTGCATGTTAGCGTAATGCCTTACCAGTACTACTTAATGCATCCACAGAGACACAATGTTTTGGAGATTCTATGATAAAAACGTTCGTTGATCAGATGGATGCATACCGCATAGCTTGAATGGTCCTAGATGACATGCCCGAGTCACTCTTACCACCTCCAACACCCACCGGTAAAACAATGGAAATGCCCATGCCCAGTCCAAGAAGAGTCGTCATGCCACTCGAAATACCCAGTCAACACCTCTCGCAGGAAAAATGTTGTTGGATATGACTCAGCAACCTATTGTTTTTTTCTCAAGCGAATCTTAAAGATCCGGGCTATAACAGTAATATCAATCGCTTTTGTCATCCAAAAGACTTGTCTGTAGAGTAGTTCAGATGGAGCACTGCATTCGGCCTCCTTCAACATTAGAAGAAAAAGCAAAGGTTAATAGGATGTGACAGAACGATGAGTTTAAAAGAGACACGTGGAGGTCACGAGGGGAAACCACTTGTGGAGTAATAAGAGAGTCTACGTATATATTTTGTAATTGGTATATATATATATATATGATTATTATTTTTAACTTATTAAAATAAATCTAATAAATACTATTAAATGGTGATAATAATAAATATAATTTATATAAATAGTTGTTTTAGTTATAGTGTATAATTAATTATATATAATATTATGATTATTATTTTTAACTTATTAATATAAATTTAATTAATAATATTAAATGGTGATAACAATAAATATAATTTATATAAATAGTTGTTTTAGTTATAGTTCATTTTATTTGAGTCATTATGTTATTTATTATCAATTTGTTTAAATGTATAATTTACGTAGAAAGGAATGTAATATTTTATTTTCATAAACTAAGGTTTCTTAAATTTATAAAGTGTAAATTTATGATTATATTATATATAAAATATAATTTATATTAAAAAGAATGTAATATTTTATTTTCATAAAATAGAGTTTCATAAAATTAAAGAGTGTAAATTAACAAGACCATATCACACATGAAATATTTAGCTAATGAAATCTCAAACAAACATTGCACAACACCTCCTAATTTCACCACCACTGATACGGGAAACAATTCAAGGGACAATTCGGGTGACGGGTCCATCCTAATTGATGATGAAACTTCTGGGAGCCATAACTTTTGTACCGTAACTCCAATTGACTCGTCGTTTGAACCGTTGGAAAGCTAAGAATGAGGAGAACACCGTGAAATGGCATGAAGCTCTTCTCAATGAATTTTGACCCCCAAAAACCCAACGGAAGTGCCCCAAATTTCAATTTTAGTAGTGCAATATAAAAATAGTAAATTTTTAAAAATAGTAATTCCTCGAATTCTGTATTGTTTTAAATCATGGAAGTCGAACCACTTAATCTCTCTTGAGATTGGTGACCTTCCACATCTTCCCCCTACTTTCAAAATGTGTATAAATGAAGATGTAACCCGAAATAGAAATCAAATATCTCTTCACAAAGATAGGCATATGTTTGGGTCTGCAAATTTGATCAATAAAATATCTCTTCTCAAAGATAGCATTATTTGAATTGTGTTGTTCTTGTTTCTTGAATTCTATTTCAACCAAATATTTTTAAGTTTTGGATCAATGGTATTAGAGCAATTTGTCTTTAAAGTGTATGATCCCGATGATGAGGTCAGATTACAGGCAGCTTGGGTGGAAAATAGAACCAGCAGACTGTCCACCTATTCGCTCCAAATGACTTCAAATTATGGACAACACCGAGACATCCGATCATTTCAAGGAAATAGTGAATGAAGCCCTCCAACAGTAGCAAGCATAGATGCTACAACAATTCACTCAAATTCTCCAAAAAATCTTGATGAAAAATTCTGGCTCCTCATCTACACCACCACATCTTTTCAGTGCCCCAACATCCTTCAAAGTTTAAGTGAATTTTTATATCCCTACATTTGAAGGCAAAATCAATATTGATGTAGTATAAAATTGGTTAGATCAATTGTCATCTTATTTTTCTGTAAATAAATTCATCGATAAAGAGAAGATCAATTTTTCTCT
Source organism: Torreya grandis (assembly GCA_037957365.1). NCBI lineage: Eukaryota > Viridiplantae > Streptophyta > Pinopsida > Cupressales > Taxaceae > Torreya > Torreya grandis. The sequence goes on along the minus strand of JARHVA010005051.1, from coordinate 1,047,233 downwards.
TTTAAAAGCATCATTGCCTGTCAAAAATTGGTGGGAAGTGTACAAAAAGAGATTTAGTGCAGATGATATTGGCCTTGAGATAGAACCTACTTGGAATGATTTCATAAAAGCTATAAAGAAAGAATACTACTCTATTGGAGCATATGATGATCTATATATAGAGTGGAAATAACTTTGCCAAGGTAAGGAACAGTCTGTTCAAGATTACATTGACATTTTTAATTCTCTATCTTCAATATTGGGCATCCAAAAAAGTGAGAAACATAAAGTTTTCAAATATTGTGGCAGACTACAATGGTACATATAGGGAGAAATGGAACTCTTCAATTTACAAATCCTTGATGAGGCGTACAAGTTCATAGTGAAGATTGAATAGAAGCATGGAAGAATGAATACATAGGGTTAGCCTTCAAAATGAAAAAGTGACAAAGAAGATCAAACACGAGGCCAAAATTAGAAGCAAAAGGAAGGAAAGACTAAGAAGTGGTGTGATTATCACAAATCTGAAACTCACTCCAAAGAAGAATGTCAAGCTATCAAGTCCCTGCATTCTGAGTCATAATCCTCAACATCCACTACTCTACCTCATACAAACCCTATAGTTGAAGAAGTTAAAGAAAATATTATAAATGTTGAGCCTAAAGCCATTGTTACTTCATCATAGACCCATGAGGAGAGGCTAGATGATAAGGAAAGATTATTTCACTCTAAATTATGGGTGAAAGGTAAGCATTTACATTTCATTCTTGATAGTGGAAGTCAAAAAAATTTAATCTCTATTAATATTGTGAAAAGCCTAAATCTGTGCATGAAGCCTCACCCAAATCCATATAGTATTGGATGGTTGAGTCCAGGGAGAAACCACTGTGTCACCCACCAATGTCTTCTCTCATATGCAATAAAAATTTTCCAATATGAGGTCTTATATGATGTGGTAAATCTAGATGTTTGTGATATACTATTTGGTCATACATTCATGTATGATTGGCATGGAATCTATGAATCAAGAACTCAAAGGATCACTCTCACTCTTGGAACACGATGCTACAAAGTACCATAGGTACCACCTTATACATCTGTCTCTCTGATTAGTGCCAAGAAATTTATTCTCATGGTGGTCAAGCCACAAGAATCCAAAATGGCTGATGTTACAGCCCTGACTACACAAATAACACAAAAATAGAAGTAAATAGATACCATGTTGAAGAATTTCATGGCCTTCCATCCACAGACTGATGGTTAAATAGAAATGGTGAACAATCAGGCCCCACACAATTCCATAAAGCACAGTCCATTCTAAGTATGCATCGGGAATCAAATCAAAATACAATTACCACACTTGATGAAAAATATTGATGCAATGGGTACCATTGCTTTTTAAGGAGGGAGGAATGATCTGGGCAATAATTCAGGGAACAATTCAGGTGACGGGTCCATCCCAATTGATGACAAAACTTTTGGGAGCCATAACTTTTGCACTGTAGCTCAAATTGACTTGCCATTTAAATATTTGGAAAGCTAAGAATGAGGAGAACACCGTGAGATGACATGGATCTCTGTTCAATGAAGTTTGATCCCAAAAAACCAAATATAAGTGCCCCAAATTTCAATTTTAGTAGTGCAGTATAAAAAAAATAGGTTTCTAAAAATAGTAATTCCTTGAATTTTGTATTGTTTTAAATCATGGAAGTCAAACCACTTAATCTCCCTCTATATTGATGACCTTTCACATCCTCCCCTACTTTAAAATTATGTATAAATGAAGATGTAACCCAAAATAGAAATTCAACATCTCTTCTCAGAGATAGGCATATGTTTGGGTCTGCAAATTTGATCAATAAAACATCTCTTCTTAGAGATAACATTATTTGAATTATGTTGTTCTTGTTTCTTGAATTCTATTTCAACCAAAGCTTTTCAATTTTTGGATCAACCAATAAGGAACATTAGAATAAAAACAAAAATCGATAAAATATTTTTAATTACATAACCATACAATACCATGTCAAATATTTAAAAGTGAAAATTATATCAAAATGTTCCTATTTCCAAATACCATGTTAAATATTCAAAAATTAAATTTATATCAAAATGTTTCTATTCCCAAATACCATGTCAAATATTCAAAAGTGAAATTTAAATCAAAATATTAAAGTTATGAAGGGTTTCTTATGTTATCATGTTGTCAACCATTATGTGTGACATTGACACAATTAAGAAGTGGCACACCATGCCAAGTTCCTATAGGCCTTTGCAATTGAAAATAGGTACCAACAAAATATTACAAGGGAGATCAAGATATTATTCTAAAAAATAGCTGGTGTGAATAGTATTAGCATTGCCTCATCCTTTTTCAGGGACTCATTCATCATCATAAATTACTGTTACTATTGAAAGGGAGGAAGCATAAAATGTTACCAATGCTTTAACTCTTCCCTGCAATCATGTTAAGTCATAATTATATATTATTTAGACTGTGATTTTCAATAACACAAATAAATATACGGATATTGAACTTACCAAATAATAAGAATCGTTATCCATTGACATTGGATAGAAATAATTATTTTTATACAATGATATTAAGTAGCTATGCAGGTATAAATTAACAACCTGAAGAATGTTGCTTAGACAAAGTAAGCACCATGGATATTTAATGATAATAGGTACAAGTTACAACTATCTAAATATACTATTAGATTAGACATAACAAAACAAAAATGTTTTGAGTTACAATGATGGATATAAAATGATATTATGCAAAACTAAATGGTTGAATAGAGGAACAATACCTATTTTTTACACTATTAGATACAACTATTTAAAGACACATAATATTTATAATAATTTGATCATCATTCAAGATTAATTAATTTATGACGAACTATACATAAACTAGATTGAAAAAGTCAAAACAAATGAATACAACGTAATATCCATAAACACAAGTAAATATGTTTGAGGTAGATTGATATTAGAGATAATCAACAATAATACTAGTGATAGTGATAGTGTATACAACAACACAATTATCAGTGGATACATCAATATAAAATTGTATCACACATAATGACATGTAATCAGTATACACAAAAAAGTCTAAAGTAGATTACAAATTAGTTTTGAGATATAGCTCCAAAAGTAGTTATGATTAAATAGGTTGTTGTATTGCTCACAGTACTCAGAAGCAAACAATACAAAATTCAATTACAATGAAAACCTAAAACATTTAATATTGAATGTAATTGCCTAGAGTTGCTAAAGGATAACTTCTTAAACTAGGTTAAAAACTTGTTAAACTGAGATGACAAATGGAGAACTTCCATAATTATAAATATAATGTGTTTCATTAAAAAAGAAATGGAAAAAATGATGATAGAGGGGGTTCCACATCCAAAGAATTATGGATTAAGACTATAAAAATACAATCTACCACTTCAAATTAAGTATTAAAAAAAAAAAAAAAAAAAGGATTCACAATAGGAAAATGCAAGCTACCATCCTCTTTATACCTACACAAATAAGTTTGTTTTCATTCTTATGCATCTCTATAAAATTAATATTAAAAAATTAAGATTACAAAATGTAAACTTAATTGTTTAAAAGTTTCATGTAAAATAAAATTAGAAAATAAAAATATATAACTAATAAAATGAAATGAAAATAGTAAAATTTGAAATGCTTAAGAAATCACATATAAAAATACTGCAGACAATTCGAATAAGATACTTATGTAAAACACACAACAATATAATAAGACAATGCCTACATAAAATTACATAAAAGAATTCATTGAGGATTGTACTAATCTAAATTTAATTTTCAATAGCCCTAGATTATTACCAAAAAAACATGGGGGACAACCAATATATTGAGAAGCAAAATGGAAAGATTGATAGAATGAACCTACAAAACAAGAAAAATCCACATCCATAGAAGCATTGGGCAAGTAAACGAAAGACAAATTTACTAACACACCAAGTAGGCTCGAGCGAATCACCTTTGTAAACCTACAAACTTGCATTAAAATATCCATAAAAATAAAAAATAAATTAGAAAACATATATATTATATCCCTTCAAAAATATATAAATTGTACACCATTGATTCAAATAATCTACCTAAATGAAATATGCTAGCAATTAAAAAAAATCCATAACAAGGATTATATTGTTGCTATAGGATCCACAAATGAAATGTATATAAGTTTTACCACAACAATTAATTGAATTCTAAATTTAATGAAATTTACATGTTGTAACATTTATTTTTCATACTATGTTGTTCAGAAGAGCCAACTAACTTGTAAATAACTTAATCAGAGTAAAAGTAAACACAAATGGCAATCAGAGCAAACAAACAACTCATGACTCAGAGCATGGCCAAAACTTACAATAACATAATTACTTACAATCACAGCCTAAAGACATCCAAACAATAATATTAGACATAATCAGACATATTGGAAATCTCAACCTAATTAATAGCTCTAAATTGTCTCATACAGAAAATCAAATCATCGGTCCCTGGCATCATGATTGTTTAAAAAAACTATGAAATGATTTTCAAGAGATTTTACTGCACCAAATGCTACTATTGTAAATATCCTAGTTCTCTCATGTTGCGACTAGGATAGTTTTGATATGTCTGTAGCTACTTTATAACTACCCATTGAATTCCATGCCTTGAGAAAATTTATAACACCCAAAACATCCAATAAAGAATGACTCATTCCAAAGCCTATAAAGAATCATTTACGTGCAAACTTGGTTAGCTGCACAATGAAAAGAAAAAAACCAAAACCCAAGCTTCATTAGATTAGAACTTCATCACAATCTAAGTAGACAATGACATTGCCCAAGTGAATAGTTTGATAGGTGGTGTGCTTTGTAAATCAACCAGATCAATAAACTTGTTGTCTATCTATTAAATTTGCCATCACTGCCAAGATATGACTATTGGTCGACCATACAATGTCTAAGCTCCCTATGCACATTGTGAATTCATCATGACTATTCCACAGAAACCCAAACCACTATCCCTTGATTAATGTGAAGGTTGCAAGAACATATTTTTTTGGGACCAATCCCAACATTCGAAATAATATTTTTTATTTGCTCTATTAAAACCCTTGCTATTTACTGTCATAAATTTTTTAAACACTTTTCTAGCATAGAAATCATGCCATATGATTAGATAAAAAAGCAAAGGTTAATTACAAGTTAACGCAAACTAATTCCAATTAGTCACCCTCTAGGACTAATAAAATGGATTACACATTAACATGTCATTAACATATTTTTGCATGGCTAAATGTTTGGTGTAATCAAAGCTAATGGAATTGGCATGACAACAATCATTGATAAGAAAAAATCCAAGTTTATATTTCTTGGAGGTAGAATAATTGATACTCTTCTATTTCTTTTTCATTTTTTTCTAAAAAAAAATAAAATAATAGAGCTATATTAGTTTAAATTAAATAAAAATAAATTGGGTTGAAGACATACTAGATTTGAATTGAATAATATTTAGTATTTACTATATGCAATATATTATAATAAATAGATATATTATTTATTTATATTTATACTTTGTATATATACATAATAATATATTATTTTTTATTAGTATTGAATTTTGATCGGAGCTATGAACTAGTTTGGGACACAATCAGAGGCCTAGATCCTTAACTAGTCATCTATCTTATGTATCAGATATATCAATAATGGTCATAACTAATCCAAGAATACCAACAATGGCCACAACCAACCCAAGAATATCCATAATTATCACAACTGGTCTGAGAATAATAATAATGGCCACAACCGGCCCAAGAATACCAACAATGGCCGCATATGACCTCAGATACCTTAATGAGATTTGAACTTAGGTAGATCTTGAAACAACTAACCCACTTTACCAACTCACCCACATCTCATTGGTATAATAATATATTGTTATATATAATATATTATTTATGTTATGTAATAAAATAATATAAATATGTATATATTATAATTATTTAATACAATTATTATACATACATAAACACATACATGCATACAAGATATTTATTAAAACTTATCATATGGTTGCATTATGTTAAAATATAAAGCTATAATAAAATATACTACCAGTTGTCTCAAAGGTGTAAGTTAAACCAGTAGGGCTTTAATTTTTTATTTTGGTAAATAGGGATTTTGTAGAGAAAAATAGTGTAAATCTACAATTGTACTGCATTCAAAACCTATGATCCCTGACATCATTTAGCTTTTTATGCATGATTTTTTAAGCAATAATAATCTTCTATTTTTGGTGTCTAGATGATAGTGGAAAATGAGGTTATGTGGGGTGGTGATGTGTTGTTTAGGGAAAAGACATTTCATTTCATGGTGATCTTGAGCTATGGTAAAGTGGTAGGGAAGAACAAGACCATACAAAACATACAAGTGGAGAAATATTTCAAGATGAGTTACGAAGTAATGGTAATAGAAAATGACAGGGTATATCAATTAATATAGTACACAAGAGGGTCCATATCATATACTAAGTATAGATTCATGGCAGTGGATGGGTTTGCAGCTTATAGGGTGGATATATATTCAAGTGGCCATTTTCTATTATCAAGGCTAGACAAGGATCTCATGAGCATTAATTTTTGGTAAGGCTTTACGTTTGATGTGCAACTTGAATTACTACAAAAATGCTTCTTATGTGTATATGAGAAATTTATTTCCCATAGTCCATGGTGATATCAATAGAGAAATCATTTTCGTTACAATTACACCAACAAGGTAATGAGGTTCCAAAGTCTATATTTTAAGTTATCCATAGTCTATAAAGGACAAGGTCATACAGAGCTTACAAGTGGTGAAATATTTCAAAATGAGATGGGTGATGATGATGTGAGGAAATGATAAGGTATTTCATGTGATGTCATACACTAAAGATCTTATATCATACACATGCCCCAACTTCAAGGTAGTTGTTAGATTTACATACCATACACCCATTATAAAGGAGTTTACATCTTGTAAGGTAGTGACATCATTTATTGAGGTTATGGAGTCTATCTTGTTAATTTTGTTCTATTTGAAGTGACTCATACCAAAGCTTTTTAAAAGTACATGCCACATGGGTGCATAAGGGGGCATTGTTGTTGATATAATGTGAATGTCATGGTAGAGGAGTCACCATTTAATAAAAAAGGTGGTCTATTGGTGATCAATCCAAGGTGGTAAGGATGGTTTTTAGGTTAAATTATCAAGCATTAGGGGGTGCCCACATTGTACACTTGAAAAAAGAATATACTCCATAAATGAAAACAAAAAACATATACATTCTTTATGTCATAACATGCACCTTCAAGGCAACTGCTAGTTATTTAGATTTTAAAGTCTAGGTCTTTATAAAAGTGAGTTTGACTAACCCAAAAATATCCTTCCTCAATTTTCATACTTTCTACAAGTGATTTTATTTATTTGTTGTGAATAATGTTTTTCTCAAAAAATTATATATCATGATATAAATATATTTTCCCAATGTAAGTGGTTCAAGTTTTGTTTTATCAATTTAGGAATGTTTAAGGGATTTAATCATACTTAAGATTGGCATAAATGCAACAATTAAATATATGTTACTCCAATCATATAAATTTAGATCCAAATTTAAACAAAATTGGGTCGATCATACACAAATATACCCTAGATTATATGCATTTACCTCATTCACAAGGGTAAATTATGGTTTTATGTTTATTTTGGTCTTTAAGGGACCTAAACACATGAAAAATTGACATAAATGGGTGGTTGGGTGTGCGTACATAACCAATTTGACCTATGTTGTCCTAATAATTCCAATTTGTGCTTGATTTCTAACTAAATTTGATCGATCACATAATAATGTGCCCCAAATTATTCATATTTTCCCTAATTTCAAGTCATTTTGGTGTTTTGTATTTATTTTTTATTATAAGAGACCTAATAACATGTAAAATTGACATGAAGAGGTGTTTGAGTGTGCATGGCTCACCAATTCGACATACGTTATCCTAGTAACAACTATTTTAGCCTATATTCAAAATAAATTAGGTCAATTACACACAAATGTACTCTAAATCATATGCATTTTCCCCAATCACAAGACAAGAAGGTGTTTTTGTGTAATTTTTTGGAATAGACGTAATCAAATGTAAAATTGACATTAAAGGATGATTGGTTGTGCATGGATCACCAATTGAACCTATATTTTTCCATTCACATCACTTTGGGCTGAAATTCCAAGTAAACTTAATTGATCATGCACAAATGTGCCCCAAAACATCTCCATGTCACAATTGATTATGGTGGTGTTGTGTTAGTTTTAGTTTGTAAGAGGCCTAACCACAAATAACATTGAGATAAAGGGATGGTTGGGTGTGCAGGTCACCAATTTAACCTATGTTTCCCCAATGCCACTTATTTGGGTCTGAATTCAAACATAATTAGGTTGATCGTGTAAGATTGTGCTCAAATCATTTGCATTTTCCCTAGTCACAATATAAAAAGGTATTGTTGTGTCTTTTTGGATTATAATAGACATAATCACACGTAAAATTGATATAAAGAGGTGGTCGTGTGTGCACAAGTCACCAATTTGACCTATGTTTCCTCATTCACACCACTTTGGATTTGATTTCAATGTAAAGAGCTTTGACACTACTCTTATTACATATTTACAACCTACTGACTTAGGCCCACTCAACAAAAGGATACATACATATATATACATATGCATATATAACAAAATATTTTAAAAGATCAAAACATTTTATCAAATAATATCATTATATTTTAAACTCAAAATTTGACATTTTATTATTTTATTTATTAGTATAGATATTTTAAATATATTTACTAAATAAAAAATGTTAAGAGATATTGATTTTGAGTTGCTTATCTTGGATCTTTAATAATCTACATTGATTAACGATTTCATTATCTTCTCTATGAATTTCCTATTGATAGATGGTTGCAATCTAATTGCACTTTTGTGTTGAGATTGAAAATTTCTTTCAAGAAAAGAGGAGCTCCAAACTCCATGGTATGCCCAAGATATCGTAATATTTTGATCACATTTTCCAAGCAAAAAAGAAAAATTATTATATGACGATCAAATGTACATCAAATTCAAAGTCTAAAATTCCCTATGATGATCAAATATACATCAAACTTAAGATCAACTACTTTATTGATATCCTGCACTATTATACTCCATCCCCACTTTAATTGTCACTATAAATTACACCTATCAATATAGTTATGAAACTTCATAAGTTATTTACATAATGAGTAAATGTTATTTTTTTTAATATGCCATTTTCATTCCCCAATGCCCGACTCCCCATCTCCAAACATTATACATCCACCATCTCTTTGTAGTATACATGAGTTAACCCATTTCTATAATTAGAACAAGTAAAGGTCATCCCAGAGGGGGGACTATTGGAACCATTTAGCTCTAACTTGAAATTAGTTTTCAAACTATTGGCCAATTGGATGACATCAATCAGTACGCTAATAAGAAAATATTAAGCTTTTACAAAGTAGAGTAGCATGTTTTTTAATGTAAAAACAAAAAAAAAGTTCTTTCATGCAAAATGATTAACTGAATTTTTTTCATGTTATTCTCTGCCTCACTTTGATCGACGCTGGGCATTACCTTCTCCACCAAATCTCTACATTGAAAATTTTAATACTGTATTTATTTCCACATTATTAATTGTTTATTAAAAAAATTTCATATTATTGTCTGCCTCACTTTGATCGACGCTGGGCATTACCTTCTCCACCAAATCTATACATTGAAAATTTTAATACTGTATTTATTTCCACAACAATTAATTGTTTAGTTTAATGGAATCACATTGAATGCCAAATTACTTTATCAAAAAACATATGGGCAGATTATAAATAATTAGATGTTTGTAGAAACTTAAAGATCGACAGCGATAATGAAAAATCTTGGCCCATTAAATGCGCGACAGACTGACAGATGAATATAATCAAACATTCAATGTTGCATATTATTGCTGTCAGTTGGAGCCGTCGCCATATCAGACCTCGTGAGTGCAGCTGCCGAGAGAGCAAGGGATTAAAGTTTCCGACGTCAGTTCTGTGCACTCTGCGGAAAGGCATGGGAGGCGCTTGTATCAAATTCAACATCTACAATTTGATTGAATTTTCTGTCGTCATTGTCTGGGTTAAAAAGGCCAAGGTTGCCACCATCTCCTCTATATGTAACCTGGTACCTGGATTCTAGAGGCACCATGAAGAAGGAAACTCCACTTCCATTTCGAATACTTGCATCGTCCGTTTAAAGCATTATTCTCATTTCCATGTATATTCTCAACTTTCTCTTCCATAGGCTTACACGTCTGGCTTCCTTTTTCAATTTGCTTCGAATTTTCTGTGCTTATCGGGTGCAAACCCTTCCTCAATGAAAATACTACCGGAAGAGCTTCAAAAAGACTAAATTTCAACAAATTCCATGCCGTATTAGTAAATCTGCAGAAAAAATCGTGTTCAAGGGCTGCGTATTGCACTAATTCTCTACAAATACTGTAGCAGGAGATCTTGTGAAACATGGAAACCTGAAAATTAGCAAACAACAGTCACATAATAAACTTATAGGTCACAAATATAATTTGTTTCTCTGTTCAGAGCAGATCTAAAAATTGACACCTTAAGCAGTTTTTATTGTAAAATTTTTAAATTCGTAGTTTAATATTATTGTTTTTGGTTGTGGATGTAGTAAGGTAGGGTTTGAAGAGCATATCAGATTCGGCAAAATCGGCAAAGCTACATATGATTATAAGTTGCTCTCACTGTGGACAAAATGGCCACAACTCCAGAACATGTCCAAACAGAGGCGTTAAGCTCTTCGGAGTTAGGCTTACTGCAAAAGGATTTATGAGGAAGAGCGTTAGCATGGGAAATTTTTTACATAATTATAAGGCCTCTACTTCTTCATGTAATAATAATATGCTTTTGACTCCAGAGCAATTTGAATCTGGAGCTGGAGATGACGGATACGTTTCTGACGGCATCATTCCGACCTCAAAATCTTGCCAAAAGAAAAAAGGTTTGGATTTGAGAAAATCGTTTATGAAATTTGTGCTCTTTTTCATGGCAGGCTTTAATGTTTAGAAGTTTTTTGGTTTATTTTGATTGCTGTAGGGTTCTTTCTCTTGCGCTGTTAGATTTGAATATTTTGGCATTTATTGAAAGGATTTTTTTATTGTTGTATTTGAAGTTCCTAAGAATTTTACTGGTGCCGTTCATTTTCTGTTGTATCAAGGCATTCCGCGGACGGAAGAAAAGTAGAAAGTGTTTCTCCTGGTGCTACAGATGCTAGGGAAAGGCGACTGGAGAGGCATTTCCAGAAAGTCTTTATGCTTGGACTTTCATTCAACCACTTATATCATTTTCCTATGATGTTTCTGACCATCTACATTGCTTCTATTGTGGGTTGTGTGAGTTCCTTTTTATTTTTCCAATGTTCATCTTCTTTTTAAAATTTTGAAGTTTGATTAAATGTTGAGAGTGTTTGCAGCTTTTTTTTTTTTGGGTGTGTGTCTGTGTTTGATTAAATGTTGAGAGTGTTTGCAGCCCTTTTTTGTTTTTTTTGGTGTGTGTGTGTTGGGGGGGGGGGGCGCGCTAGATTTAGTTTTTTGATATGCCATTTTTCTCCAGGGTGATGCTTGTCAAGTCCCCATTTTGCCTTGTACTCTTTGTCTTTTCCCAACTTTTTAAACTTGATCTAATATCTTAGAGAATCTTTTTTTTTTTCCAATGTTTCAAATCAATCTTTTCTGTTGTTTTATTTTAATTCTACTCATTGGTGACCTCTACTTCTTCAGAATGCTATTGTTGGCTCATCCTTCTCCCTGTTTCTTCGGAGGATGAGTATCAACCCATTGCTTTTGGCTCAAGATATTAAACAAGCCTCTATTGATAGGATTGCTTATATTTATTGAACATTTAAAATGTAGAACAAATTATAATGTGAACTCATTCTCTGCAAACCTTATAATATGAACTGAAGAAAATTATGTTATTATGATAATTTTAAGACTTTGCTAATCAAAATGCCTTTCCTCTGCTAAATAAGTATAGTTCAAATCACTTGTCTTCAATAATGATATTCAGGTATGTTTAGAGTTTATTGTGTTATAATTTTCAAACCCCCAGAATGTTCGTTCCACTATGTGATTTTTTATTGTTGGGCACATTTGAATGGCTATTCGGTATATGTATGTTAATGTGGCCTTTTTTTATCAATATACTGATGAGATTCTTTAGATATATTAAGATTCCCTTGTTTTTGAGGTTTTTAATTTGGATAAAATAGTCGAATTAGTAGGTGGCTTGATTTGTGTCACCAAACCTTATCAGTTAATATAGTTCGAGTCTTCAGGTCCCGTGCACTATATATTATTCAAATATCACTATTAAATTGGTGCGTTATAATAGTATAGGCTATTCTACAATTTTTTTTCAATTATATGGTAAAATTGGAAATTTTCTCATAGGAGGTTAACGGTAAATAACTACTTTTTAGTGATAAAAACAAACGGGATCCGCATTTCAAATAGGTTTGTTTACCTCAATGCATGGTTACACTTTTAAAGGCAATTTTATCCATGAAAGCTACCATGTAAAATTATAGAACTGCCCATGTTAAATGTTAGGCTATGGTTAATCATGACACTTAGATGAGACTTGATGGAAGCTACCGTGTAAAATTATAGAATTTTACCCATGTTAAATTCTAGACTATGGTTAATCGTGATGCTTAGTCGAGACTTTGTATATCTTATTATGATGACACGAATCAAATTTGGCTATAAAAGCTAATGAGAAAACCAATTTCAATGAAACCATGAAGTGATATTGTTGTAAGTGAATAAGTGTGAAAAATAAAACATTTTCAAATAATTATATATCTTTTATACCTTTCATAGAGAAGATAATCAAGCATTTTTATTTTTTATTTTTTTCTATGAAATAATGTGTAAGCATAAATTAGATGTTATGCACATCTTATATTTATACTAAATAAAAAAAACTATAATCTTTAAGGGGAGCATTTCCATCGTTAGGCTAACGTGATTTGTTGTCTATTGTAGGATGAAAACAACAAGAGATAATTAACACTAAAGAAATATACCTCTTATTATTAATGCCAAATTTATTGATTTAGGATATGAGTTACTATTATATGGAGTATAATGTCAAACTTATTGATTTTGGATATGAATTATTACCGTATGCAATAATTATTTGTAAAAAAAATGTATGAAAATTTTCCTCCTTTCTCTTATAATGATGAATATTAACCTCCTTTGGATTTATTTTTTTTTTTGAAACCTTACTTAAAAATAAGTTCATATTATTTATGTTTTGTTATAAAAGATTCTTCTATGCTTATCATGATTCATTATGGAAAACTATATCTAACCTAGGACCTATTTAAATAAGGTCAAAAACTATGTTTCAATTATATGGTTGTATTGTGGGAGAATTCATGTAAGGTTTGAATCAACAAAGGTAAATCTAATCTCATTGTTAGTGACAGAAGAAATCATTCAACTATGATTCTAAATCTTATAATCCATTTTAGGATATGATTAATGGATGGACAAAATTTAGAGAGACCTTGACTAGATGAAACTTATGTTACAAGTTTAGTATGTAAGTCACAAACCTGAAAATAACTTTATGTCGTGATCTATTTAAATAACAATAATGTTACTTCAAATGTTCCAAAGTACTTAAATGAAATAGATAAGATTAAAATAGTTTCTAAACTTGTGATCTTCTTAAGTTTAAAAAGTTATTATGATAATATCTATTATCTTTAGAAATCAAAAGAACCTTTTATTAAGTCCATGGAAGTTTATATTGAATATTAATTATAAAAGTGATACTTAAATTTCATTCTACTTATGCTTAAAATTGATGTTTTTCCTCTCTTTTAAGTGAAAAGAGTTGTGTTGGCTAAAAAATCATGAAAATTGTTTCTTTAAAACATGTTAAGCTGCAAGCTAGATCACATAAAATTCCATTACCTTAGACACATTTTTTCAATAGAACCTTGAAAATTGTAACAATAGTTAAATAGGCTTTTATTTACAATCATGGCCTAGCTTCCAATTGTGGCATGTACACTTTTCGAAGCTTATGAAGGAAATACAATACTTTTTAATTGATTAAACATTTTGTTGGGTTGACTAAAACATTATTTCTTCCACCATGATCTAACCACTAAACATATATCATAGTAATATAATTAACTCCTATTAAATTGATAATGATTAACATGTGCTTAAGCAAATAATATATGAAAAAGGAATAGAATGTTAAGGATGTGACAAACATTTTTACCTTCTTTTTAATATCTATAAGAAATTGGATTTACTTGAGTGGAAAGTGACACTTATTTTCTTACATAGAAAAGGATATGCAACTTTACGTCTCTGAATGTAGATTAAAATCGTAACTTCACTATATTACTATTAGTAATATTAATTTGGAAATAGAACTAAATTATGTTGATTGACCTAATACTAATAATCTTCAAAAAATACCTTACTACATTCAAAATATATCTTAGTACCTGTTGAATATAAATCTTGATAAGATGTAGAGGATATATTATTTTATTCTATTATACTTCAAATAGAAATGTTATTACTTTGCATGAAAAAACATGACCAATTAACTAGTCCTTCCTTAAATGAGATGATTTTGAGAATCCCTATCATCCATTGAATGCAAATAACTTTTTTTATTTTTCTAAATTGTTCTCAAAGATCAATCAATTATGATTGTGGTGGTGAATACCATATTCCTATCTTGTACTCCTTAAAGATGATAATAAATAAATGAGACTAAATTTTCTTGGATGTGTTACATGTTGTCCTACGAGTTGTTCTTTTTTTCTTCTCTTTATTTTGAAACCCTACTTGCACTTTTGACATCAATAAGATTTTTGAAAAATGTGTAAATCAATTGGATTAGATAAATCTAACCATTTATTATTAAGTGTATTTTTATCCCTATTTTGAGTAGTGGAATATTGGAAATAGTCATTCACTTGGTGTAATTGGATTAATTTACATTATAAAAACTATGAGACTATGATGAGTTGTAAAATATCATATGTTTCATGTAAATGTCAAAATACTATTTAAAAAAGAAAAAAATTGTAAATTATTTTATTGTGTTTTAATATATATATATATATATATATATATATATATATATATATATATATATATAAGAATTAAATTTGTAAGTGCTTTGTTAAGTATTAAATTTTAAGTGTAGATTTATTAATTTATAATTACAAACTATTTAATCTAAATCGTGAGTACTACCATTAATAAATTTTTCACCCTTTTTCTAATATCATAAATCAACAAAGCCTTAATTTATTAAATTAATTTTTATTAAGTTATTTTTTTAATACATTGGAATTTATATTTCTTAATACCTTAAATTCTATCATTTTTAATATTATTAATTTTATTTCTATAAAAATATTTTATAATATTAATTAAGTTATTTCATCATATTCAATAATTTCAATTTTATTTTTAAAAGAGTCATCTTATAATATTTATTTTATTTTTATAAGAGTGACAAATTAAATTATTTTCTAATACTTTAAATGTTATTATGATCTAATGACTTAATGTTATTTTTTTTTTTCAAATAATATTATTTTTATTTTTAAAAAAGTGATTTTATACTATTAATTTTATTTTTCAAATAATATTATTTGATTGTAAAATTATTTACTAATACATTAAACTCTATCATTCCTAATATTAATTTTACTTTAAAAAAATAACAAAATAACTTAATTATTAAATTATTTCATTAAAATATTTTAAAATCATCTTTCTTATTTAAAATAAAATACATTCCTCAAATAATATAAATCATATTAGCATATTTAAAAATTAGTTTGATCCCTTAATTATTTATTTGAACAACCCATAGTTAATACCTATTTTGTTATTGTTGTATAGTTTAACTTTTTTAACAAAACTTTTAAAAGACCATAATAATTGTCAATTGTAAAATGAACAAAACAATCGAACACCAGCTCTACTTCCTTGCTAACACCCATATTATCTATCATGAAAAAAGGCAAAACATAAAAAGATTCAAGTATACCAATTTGTATGTATAAAAAGATTCTTCTACCCTTTTTGGTGCGTGCTTTCATTCTTTGTAGACTACTTTGGAAGGGGGTTTCTAAACCATCGTGTTATATTTATCTAGGGTAGGTGGAAATGAAGGATAAAATATGAAATTGTCAACGCCCGAAAAGGGTAACATTTAAATTACACTTCCAAAAAGTAGACATTAACATATCCTATTAATTGAAAAATTAATCAAGTCGGTAGAATTGAAAAAGGTGGGTAGAATTAACTATTTTCGAAAGGAGGATTATGAGTAAGTTTCTCTTTATATATCATTTTTAAATTGTTAAGTTTCTCTTTATATATCATTTTTAATATTGTTTCTTTTTATATATTAATTTTAATATTTTTTGAAAGTTTATATTTTGTTGAATAATTAATTTATAAAAAAATAATATATTTTTTTAAAATAAAATTTCAAATTCTATTATTAATTTTAATTTTAAAAAATAATATTAAAATTTGAAAATGTATCTTTTTATTATTAAAATATTATTTTAAATTAAATAGATTTGTTAAATTTTAAAAAATAGTATTCAAGTGAAAATTTATTATAAAGATGAGGGCAATAATAGTAGCCTAGGTATTAATAAATACCTAGTTTTATTAGAATTATATGATATCAAAATATTAAATTCTTAAAAAATTTAATGAGTGATAAATAATATTATTTAAAAAAAAAAAGAATTTGTAATGTTTATATATTTCTAATAAATATAATTTAATTAAATAAAATGCTATCCAATTTTTATATTTGAATTATATTATAAATCTTATTGATATTATTAAAAAAATTATTCGTAAAAATAAAAACAAAAATATTGAAATAAAAAAAAATTATAAATAATAAAATTTATATTATTATTACATATTTTATCAACAATTATTTATCTATTTATAATTTATTTTAAAAAAACAAATAAATAATAAAAATGATATAACTTTAACTTCCAAATTATACTTACAAATAAAATCTACATATAACAAACAAATTCCTACCCCACAATCATAATAAATTAATCATTAAATAATTTTTAAAAAATTTAAACAACATTTAATCATATTATTTTATATTAAATATTTTATCTAAATTAACTTCATTTGTATTGTAATTAATAATTTATTATTAATTTATAAAAATGTATATAATTTATAAATAAATTATTTATATAATTAAAATATATATTTTTTAAATATTGAAACGAACTATCATATAACAACAAATTTTAATTATAATATTTATTTATATAATTTAGCATGGAAAGGCGAAAGCTCTAATAACCCTCCATATTTAATCATAGTCAGATACAGAAGGGCGAAAGCTCTAATAATCCTTTATATTAAACCATATCCTCAGCTTCAAATTGTATCACTAACACTTAAATAGTTTAACAGAGAAGGGCGAAAGCTCCAGTAACCCTTCATATTAAACCCTAGCCAGAGCTCGAAATTTTATCACTACCTGTTATTTAAATTCAAACAATACTGTTGTCTGAAATTATTGGGACGTAGACTGCACTTTAAAAGCGAAGGAAATACATAATAAACCCTCAGATAGCCATTTTAAGGTCCTGCTACAGAGCGACAATTCGACCTGATCTGCCCTTGCGTGCCCGTGAGAGGACTGATGTTGCCCATCTTAAGCAATGATTTCACAAATTGCTTTAGAAATTCCTCCTCCTGTTCTGCATATAATTTCACCGTCTCCATTGTTTTTCCTTCCCCTCTCGTAAACAGCTCTTCATCCGAATTCAGCAATCCTCTCTCGTTCACCAATTGCTTGAAATAATAGTTGTCAAATTTGGTAGGACTCACAACATCCAACGGCGACAGATTGGTATCTCCTCCCGATCTGGGACACACGGATTTCAGTTTACCATAATAACACTTATCAAGGGTGGAGTCGGGCTGCCCATTGCCGCTCTGATTGTACAGCCTCTGTCGGAAGCTTCTGCACTGGGATTGGCCGATGGTGTGACTACCTACACAATATATATGTATATATGACATTATTTCTCAAAGGAAGAAGCAGTTAGCAAGGAAGTAGAAGAATATATTACCTGAGAGTGCCACCAAGTCCACCTCATCCAGACCCTGGCGTTTAAACTTAGTGATAAGAGTTTGGAGGGTAGAATTTGGCGCGGGGATATTATTGTTCGACCCTTGCAAACTTGCATTGGTGGAATCCCTCCTTCCCAATACAACTTCGAAATCTGGACCTCCACTCTGCGTAGTAAAGTTAAACAGTATTCATACAAATAAATATTTACCCATTGACAGTACTAGATTGGGGATAAGATTTGTTACCAGCACCACAGAATCACGAGCCGCAATGGTAAGAATATCAGCGCAGGACACAGTTCGCGGGCACGCCTTCTCCAGCTCGCTTTTTATTTGGTCGATCACGTCGAATCCTCTGGCCGAATTTTTGTTTGCATTTGACCGCTTTTCGCTGACAATGTTGCCGCTGTCGTCCAGCAGAATTGACGCATCACAGCCCTGGATTAATTCATATCATTGTTAATGTGTCATGACATTCATATTATTAATTCCAGTGATGGTGAGTAGTCAGCTCTGAGTACCTTTACAAAGCAGTCGTGGAATTGAAGACGAAGCAAAGACGCCGCCATTCTGGCTTCTCTCATCACGGCGTTCTCCACAACCGACTTCACGATATGCTCAGCCATGGGACATGACTTCTCGTAGAACTTTGGAGTCAAATTCGAACTTACAGGCTGTGCGGATGACAAGGTGAATACGATCATTAAACACAGATTAGCCAGAAGAAAACTTAATGACCGCATACTCCTTTCCATGTTAGAGCCCTCCTCTTATCGAGTATGATATTGTGAAGGGTGCCTGATATTCTTATATAGGAAAAGCTTATCCGGCTTACGAGTTTATTCTAACCACAATAATGAAAAGAAAGGGTTGTTACGCGCCGTTGATCGATCAATTCTTTCGTTGGGAGGTCACCAAAGCGAGCACCAGAAAACGAATAACGTACAACGGATTCTTTTTTATGTCTCATTTGGAAATGACCATATTTGGAAATGCTTCTGTAAACTTGGAATCCCTTGAGGATTACATAACCAGGCCCTGACCCTTGACGGACAAGCGCAAAGCTGCCAAATGAACTGTCTATCTTCCAGTTTAATTTAATCTTAAAAGAGTGAAGGTTATTTATTTCACTAATTTTTTTAATATTTAATGAAATTTATATCTTAAGAAATGATATGATAACACACTTTTATCATCATGAATATTATTAAACTGCAATTCGTTCAATCAAGTTACATTTTGAAATCGTTCGTTAACAAATCCATCAAACTGAATCAAAGTTAAAGAAGTCTACGAGAAAGCGATCCTCATTTGTGTGGAACAGCTGGAAACCATAGAACCTTCTAATGTTTATTTACATTTTTAGTTTTTATGTACTAAACACAACTCAATATTTACAGAGGTTCTTATCAATGATGGAGATAGCCTACAAATCGAAAATAGGTTTGCATGAAGCTGATGTGAAAAGATTAACTGAATTCTTATAGCAATTGCGTTGAAAGGCCACCCAACGCCATTTTCAGCAATTATAAACACCCAAAGTCGTCATTTGGTAGGTGGCTGAGGCGAGAGAAATAAAGGCCCTATGAAATTAGAGGGTCCATTTCTTTTCTATACTCTCAAATTCTTTAGAAGGTTAGTATGTTTCATCTGTTGTTTATTTAACAGTTATAAATTCAAAATATTATTATCGTATATTTACTACTTTATTATATATATAATAAAATATCTAAAAAAATATATGTAATTATATCTCTTAAAGTTAATTATTCTATTTTTTATATTGGAAAAAATGTAAATATATTTATTAAGAAAATAAAAAATAAATATATATCTTCTAAAAAAGTTGTGGAAAAAAATTGCATCATGAATCTAAAATTCACAATATCAATCAACTTTCTTTATAAATTTATAGATTATGATTTTATTAATAATAGTTTTATTGAAATGTTCCAATACAAACTTCACACTAACTTTTAATTTTAATTATTTAATTATTATTTATTATATTTATACATAAAAAATTATTAGGACATTTCAATACATAATTTTGGCTTGAGAAATTGTACTTTGTGAATGTAATTTTTTAAATTTCCTAATAGTGAAAAAATATTGGCAACATTAAGGTTTATTATTAGATAATTAAGGTTACAAAATTAGATCAATTTATTAAATTACAACTTATGATATTAGAGTTTGCTACATAATTGGATCTTATGTTAAATAATTTTATGTATGATATTTGTAAAAGATGTATATATTTAAGTTTTATCTAATTTGGATTAAGATGACTTACTTAATTTAATTAAGATAGAAACTTGAAATGAATTTAGATTTCAATATATGGCATTCAATCATACATTTAAATGTAAAATCTTGAAATTTATTATACTATTTTGACAAGTACAATATGCTAAATATGGTAAGTAAAAAAAGTATATAAGTACTTAGCTTATCTAGGTGATTGTTTGACTATGACTATATGGTCACCTTGATCTATCTCTATATACTTTGTATTTCTAATCATGAGCCCTAATGTTATGTGTAGCTCTAAAAATAAATTTTATTTCCTTTGGAACACTGGGTGTGCTTGTGAGGTCTAGAAACCTTTAAAAATTAAAAAAATGTAATGGGTTGAGGTGATCAAAGTCATTCTCATTTGATGATTGATCACTACCTACGTATGTAATGTACTCAAATTGGAACAAAGGACCAAAATATATATTTTTCATAAACCCTAAATAATTCTAAAAATAATTCACCAATGCAATAATAGATACATATTTTCTCATTGATCTTTCCAAGTCTTAATTATATGTGCTTGTAGTCAACTGATACAAGCTTCAAACCCCTAAAACACCTTATAAAGACTTCTCAATAAAGTCATCACACTTGGAGATATTAATGAAATTAATTCTAAACCATAAATTAAAGAATATAGTATTATTCCCCACACTTAGAACCCAAACATTAGCCAAAAAATACCTGTCAAAAATCAGAAATGATAAGTAGTCATATCACTTCCCTCAGTAATTAATTATTGGCTTTAACATGCTGAAACTTAGAAAATTTATCTCTCAGAATATTTAGAATCCTAATGCAAATAATATCTCAAAATGATCACAAAAATAGTGAATTTCAAACAAAAAAAGTTTCATAATTTTCCAACTACTAAAATTCCTCCAAATGATGTCTAGAAGTTCTAAAAACCCTAATCTTTCACCCAAAATTATGCAAATAATTTTATGAATATCAAACCCTTGAAATAAACCCTCAACAATTCCTCCCAAGCCTTCAAACCAATTCACCCTTCATGGGAAAATTATATAAATAATTCTAAATACTTCTAACACATAAATTAGCCCAAGAAATATGCAATCTTACCTCAAAAGCAATTCAGCCCTCTAGGAAAAATACATAAAAATAACCTTCACCCTAGGAGAGGGTTTCCACCAACAATAAGGCCCTCAAAAGATGATTCCAAGCTCCAAATCAACTCGCCCTACGATGAAAACCAACAACTTCCTTCGTAATCAAATCACTACTCTTAAATGGTCTCACAAACCCTCCAAGTGATTCACCCAAGCTCTCTAAGCAAATCACCCACCTTGAAGCTTCAATTGTTAGATGAAATCTTCAAATAAATCTTCAAAGGATGTAGTATAATTTTCAATCAAAATATGGTGTTGATAGACACAGTTTATAGAACAACTAATAAAACTTGACGGGTAATATTCTTTAAGCATATACATTCAATAACCAAGCTTGACATACTTGATTATCAAATCCAAATATTCAAATTTGCATAACCTTCAAATGAGACCCACAAACTCCTTATATATCCACCTTTTAGTTAAGAAGTGAGAGTTAGTGGATTATAAGGATAATTTGATTTTAAAATCATTTAAGAGCTAAATAAGCTCATGACCCTCAAAAGGTCCTAACTTAGTGAAAATCAAATTAGACTATTATTACTTTATTTTAAGTATTTAGAAATACTTTTTATTTTAGTAATAATATTATTTTAATATCTCAAGAAAATGGATATTACAATGTATATGATACTGTGAGGAGGGAAATTAGGCTACATATAGTTCTCCCATGTAAGGTGATTGTGCAATTTTGATTTTTTTCTATATGTATGCAACTAATGATTTAGATTTAATACTTGATAATGTTGTTTCAAACTTCAATTGTGATTTCTCTTAGTGATAGGTTTGTTATTTAGGAAGATTCAAATGTATTTTTCCAATGTATAATAGTGTATAGATGTTTAACTTAATATAATTGCAAAGTGTATTTTGAATGAGATCTTGATTTGTTTATATATGAGTCTAATTAGGTAAATTTTTATACCACTAGCATGCTATAAAAATGCATTGACTCTAAGGAGAGTTTAATTTTGAAAAATAGTTGTTTATAAAATTGAGTTGGTTCTGACCAATGTGGGTCACTATCGATTAGTGATAATGACCAAAACTAGTAGAACCTTTGTACAAGTGGGTTAAATTGAAAGTATATATATATATATATATATATATATATATATATATATATATATATATATATATATATATATATATATATATATATATATATATATATATATATATAGGATACTTAACATGTTTGAAATAGATAATGAGTTTTATTTAGGTGTATAATAATAGAATGGAAGGGTTGAATCATAAGATAACATGAAAGTGAGAGAGTATGCAAATTATAACTTTGTTTATAAGCTTAAGTCATGCATGATAAATGTATGTCAATCTTGTCATTATTAAATATCAAAGACCATATTTTAGTAACTATAAATACCCCTCTTTTATTCTAGTAATTAAATTTCCTAATTATGTAAAACACACTTTGTCTTTGGTCTGAATCTCTAATTGTAAAATTCACTTAATATAAATACCTATAATATTTGCAGTCAATGTCCATAGACTAACTATTTTAATCCAAAAGAGAAATTTTGAAATAACAAGGGTTAGATTATAGGTGTGTCAGTGAAAACCATGTTTTCCTTGCAACTTGTTAGAAATGATGCTTCCTTGTTGAAGCATTGGACAAACTTGTGCTTCCTTGCTAAAGCACATGGAGAGCTGGGGTGATTTTGCCTCAAATATGTGTAACTATGTAGGCTCTTAGGTTGGAAAGATAATGTACCCCAATCCTCATAAATGTGGAAGAAAGTACAAAATATATTAACCCAAATAATTATACATAAATAAGAGAGAACCATCATGCCAAGTTTATTCAGGTAAATTGAATCAACCATTGTAGATGGCTTATAAATTCAATTTTATAGTTTTATTCTAGTTTGCTCAAGTTCGCTCTATATAACGAAAAAACATGATCAAAATGGAATGAAAAATTTTCATGTCCCCATCATGATCGTAGGTTTGATTGTATAATTTCACTCAATGTAGAATAAAATGCTTGATCAAAAGAGAATGAATGAATTTCATGCTCCCATCATGAACATAAATATAATAAGTGTGAAGTGAAATTAGAATCATTTTTCATTCAATTGTAAATTATATTATTGTATGTGTGCATGAAATAATATCATGCCTCATGAATCTGTAACTATGTATATGTACATGAATCAATATAATTCTCCTTGAATCTATACAAACTTATCTATAGAATGTTATTCATCTATATAATAAAATTTGAGAACTTGTATCTCAAATGTATATGTATATTGAAACCTATGATTCATATTTTAATAAATTGTGTATATATTCCCATGCTTGTACACTAAAGTGTGTATGAATTTTTCCTCAAGTGTTTATAATGTTAGTATATAGGAATGGCATATGCCTTCATAATATATATCAATGTGCCAATATATATCATGCATCTGAATCATCTGATATCTAAACCACTCTAAATCTTTGAGATCTATACTCTGATTTGATTTTATGTTCATAGAGGCTTATGCCTCTATGGTAAACCCATTATAATGCCCCATTTTAAGATAAGGTATATACCATGTAAGTCATTCATCTTAAAAAAAGAGTTAAATATATCATATCATATATAAAGATATAATAATATATTATATTGTGAATATGTGGAGAGTATGTCATCACAGTAATATATATGCCAACCGAGGCATGTATACAATACATGTAAATTTCATGTTTAGATAGATGTCTCAATGAATTATGTAGTATAATAATATCTAAAATAAGTTTATGTAGTAAAAGTGCATGATATTTATCATGGAACCACTCAATGTAAGAAATCCCAACAAACACAAGTAAACTAGTGTCACACATAAGGCCAAGGGCCACATGCAAGGGCACACAAAAATGTCTCAAAAACGGGGCATCAAGGATGTTGCACAAAAAAGGATAAGGGACACATGGAAAAAACAATCATAAAGTATCTTATCATGTAATAAATTAATAACATCAATGGATCATAGAACAAGGGAACTAGTTTACACCATCCATATATATCAATGTCACATCCTAATAGAATATTAACATATCTACGTATCATTTTGTAAGATATAATTAACTAGCAAGTCATATGTAATAAATATAGGCATCTCAACATGGTAGAAAGGTCACAAAAAGATACATATTTTAATATTGAAGCATGTGGAACAAGAATCCTTCAGTATTGACATGGCCATTAATTAGACAAAATTCCAACATCTATATGCCCCTATGTAACCAATATGTCTTTCATAGTAATCATATACCATGAAATGCATGTGTGTATGAAAAGAATATGCCATATTAAAAAAGTGATAAATAGCATATGTAAATTGTGTAATCTAGCCATCATATTATGCTCAAGACCTAATTTTGGATTTTTTAAACGTTTTGAATGTTTTCGTTTTTTATGATTATTTGTATTTTTGGAATTTTTTATATTTGAAAATTAAGGATAGGAGTAAATTATTTATAAAATAGAGGAATGGGAGGGATATAAATAATCTTAAACATGTGTCAAGTTATAGTGTGCACTAACTATGATAGAATGGCTAAACTGGAGAAAGTGAAAGCAAAAAATATACCCCACTATATATGTGAATCACAATAATGTAGCTTAAAAGTGTATGTGGAGATAAGGATTATCATGCTCCTAGTGCAAAATAATCAATTTGTGTTTATGTGATATGTAAATATAGATGTATATGATCATATAAGCTTAATGGAAGCCATAAAGGATTTGTACTAGAATCACTGTAGGATAAGTGACATGGATGTCTAGATCATGATAACATTCAAGAGACAAGTGCCAAGTGAAAATAAAACCAAGGAATAGAATAATGGTCAATGCAAGAACATATGAGCATATGTATTTAAAAATAAAAAAATAAAATGGATGAGCAATCTAAGTGGGTATGCAAAATATATTATGTATGGTGAACAAATCAATGGAATCACTTCAACCACTTGGAATCAATAAATGTGTGTGATATGGACCCTCATGTGTAATTGAATCTTGATGTTATAAATTTGATGTTGTATTGTTAGGAACACTCATGTTCATAGTATTTACACTATGTTTGATATCTTTAAATAAATATATGAATAAGTGAGTGTACCATGTATTAGAATTTCTTTATTGGCTATAACAATTTTTGAATAATTTTTTCCTTTTTTGTTTGTTTTATTTGAAGAAGTTTACTCTCATGAAATTGTAATGGTCACACATTCATGCTCAAATATAACATAGTCATGATCTTAAATTAGTGTTGCCCCCATTGATCCTAGCCATGATCTTCCTATTTTTGCATTGTGTTGATCTAAAGTAGGGTCATTGTGAAATATAATGAAACATGTTTTGAGTCCAAGTGCTATTACAAACTCAATAGATCCAATGTAGTGTTGAGGCCTAGTAATCTTACCCAAGTTTTTACTATCATACCTAAGATATTTGAGAAGTGTCATGCTGCATATATTTACTTCATGAAAATATGTAATATTGGCATTGTTTGGTTTCTTAACATCAATGTGAGGAATAAGAATCAAAGGCTATAGATATGAGGAACACTTTTTATTTATGACATTATCCTTTTGAAATATATATTGATTTTGATTTTCCTTCTTGAGAAACCCTTTCTTAAGAATGTTTTCTTTCATAACTTTATTTTGATTTTGTAACTTCTCTTATAGTGATTTATTTTTTAGTAATTTTTGTTGATGTAACTTCTATTGTTTCAACTTATGTAACCCTTCCTTTTATATTTTTTTCTTTTTGTAACCTTTCTTTTTTAATTTTTTCCCTTTCTAACCTTTGTTGTCTAACTATTCTCTTTATAACTTTTATTGTTCTAATTGTTAATTTTGTAACCTTTCTTTCTCTAATTTTTCATTTTATAACCTTTATGGCTCTAGTTTTTCTTTTTTTAACATTTATTTTTATGATTTTTCTTTTTTTAACCTTTTTGGCTTTAAGTTTTCCTTATTTAACCTTTCTTTCTTTAATTTTTTATTTTGTATTTTTCTTGCTCTAGTTGTTCCTTTTTTTTCTTTTTGAACTTGTTTCTTAGGAGATGCAATCATAATGTGAGTGTGTTTCTTGATTGTAGATATTTTTATTAAGTCATGTGGTGGTTTGATTGATTTATCTAGTATATGATCACCACTATCAATGATACTTTGTATTTTGTTCGTCAAATCCCAAAAATTGTTTGTATGATGTCCATGCATGATATGATACATATAATAGAATTTTGATTTTTTTAAAGGATGCATAAGAGGTAATTTGATCGACTTGTTTCAAATTATTTTCCTTAAATTTTACTTGAACTCCTATTAGTCTTATGTACAGATTTTTAATCATCAGTTGTATATGTATCCTATGTTAGCTTTCATTTTTGGGATGAAGTATTATGAGGCATGAAATATTTGGATAGAGATATAAATATATATGATTGACACTTGTATGTTATGGATTATTTTTATATGTGATC
The DNA here is from genome assembly GCA_037957365.1 of Torreya grandis. NCBI lineage: Eukaryota > Viridiplantae > Streptophyta > Pinopsida > Cupressales > Taxaceae > Torreya > Torreya grandis. The sequence continues at coordinate 1,019,976 of JARHVA010005051.1, read as the reverse complement.
TTAGTTTCAAGTGTTGTGACCCTTAAAGTAAAAAATTGATTTTGATTTTGTAACTCCTCTATGGTCATTTGTGTAGTGACTATTTGATCTTGAATGTCCTCATAATCAAAAAACTTGGGTAATTCTAATTGAATTTATGCATACAAATACTATCAAAGGGTTTTTGAGATGTGGATAGGGATAAGGAGGAGTATTCAGATGACCTCTATTTTGTACCATTAGAGGGGTCACCTTAACTCTTAGAATAGTGAGAACATGGACCCTCTTAGAGGGAAAGTAGCTATCAATATATTGAGGAAAGGTGGAAGGAATAATAGAATAATATATAGTAGGTGAATGGTTTAGTTTTTCTAATTGGTTCTCTATTTTATCTTTATTAGGCCTTAAGAAAGCTAATGAGATATAGGTAAGTCATAATCTGAATAAGTAAATAAACATGAAGGTAATAAATATCTGACCATTCAAATACAACAATGAGGACTTTTTGTAATCCAAAAAGGGTTTTTAATAAAAATAAGTAGATAGATGAAACTCAAAAATTAATTTTAAAATAGGTACACTTTTGTCCTATAGGCCTAATTTACTAAAAATATTAAAATTCAAAATTCAAAAAATTCATACAATAATTTGGAAAACAAAAATAGGTATTTCATCAACTCAATACATGACTAGAAAAAAACTCAGAGCATTTGAAAAATAATTCTTTTTAAATATAAATATCATCCAATAAAGGAATAACCCTAATAGAGGAAACTCTAATGAATGACTAGAGGCAAAGGTGAAAACATTTTTTGTGTATGGAAATAAAAAATCAAGCCTATAACCCTAGGACTAAAAATTTGAAAGCTAAAAATACTTTTTGTGTATGAAAATTGTAAATGAAATTTGAAATCCTTGGACAAAAAATATAAAACCGTTGAAGGATGGTTTAGTCAATGTGTACAAATCCACTAATATGTTTTACCATAATTTGTAAAATGATAATTTACTTAATCTAATTAAGATAGAAACCTAAAATGATTTTAGATATTGAGATATAACAATCAATCATACATCTAAATGTAAAATCTTGAAACTAGGATTATATTGATATTTCAAGTGGCATATATTAAATATAATAAGTACAATAAGGGGATAAGTACTAATATTTTCCTTATGAATGTCTAACTATGACTATATTCTAGAAGTGGAAATTAGAATAAAGTAGGCCTATGATTTTTTTTATTCAGGAATTATATCTCTATTTGTGTAGGGTTAGTTTCATAAGATTTAGGTCAGTATCGCCAGCTAATACTGACCTATGTATAAATTAAGGACTATGACCATATAATCAGCTTAACTTATCTTTGTATAATATATATTGATGATCCCAACCCTAATGATTCATGCAACTCTATAAATTAATAATTTTTACCTTGAAATCTTAGGTGTGATTGTGAGGGCCCGAAACCTACACAAACTAGAAAAGTGTAATGGGTTTAGTTGACCCCAATCACCATTAAAATGATAATTAACAATTGTTTATGTTGATAAATAATCTTAAGAGATAAATAAATCCACATGTAGATATCCCACATAGTGTGATTGTGAAATTATGGTCCTTTGCCATATTTATGAAACTAGAGATTTAGCTTTGATAATTGGTAATGCTTGCTTTGACTTGGCTTTGGTGTGCTTCAAACTTGGATTGTGACTACTCATATTGATAGGTTTTTAGTTTGAGAATAATAGGAAGATTTAATCAATGTGGAATAGTATATACATGCATTCCAGATAAGTTCCAAGTCCCATTTTAAATGATACTTTGATTTTTTATATATATAAGTCCAATTAGGTAATTTATTTTACCATAGACATGCTAGGTAAATGGGTTAAACCTAATGATAGGTTTTATTATGAAAAATAGTCATTGTTGGGATCATATTTGTTCTGACTAATGTATTGGAGATAATGACCAAACTAGTAAAACCAACCTATGTACATGCTGACTAAATTAAGAGTTTGGAGATATCTATGTAGAATATTTAACACATTTAAAACAAATAATGAGGTTCTTGTAGGTTCATAACAATAAAATAGAATGGTTGAATCATAATATTAAATGTAAGTGTGAGACAATAGAATATTATGACTTTGTTTATGCACTCGAGTCATGTGTGATAAATGTGTGTTAAGCTTGTCATTTTCAAGTACAAAAGACCAAATTTTAGTATCTACAATTTGTAGTGAATATTTTTCATTAAGTGATATAATTTTATTTGAGTTTTCTTATCTTTTAGAGTTAAGAAAGATGAATATTATTTTTTCTTGATTATTAAGATTTTTAATATGCTCAGTATAGTCAATTTCTGGTATGTATTTTTAATTTCCAATGGCAAGTCTAGAATTTTACAAAAATTTATGATAATTACATCTAACATGGTAGAAATCACTAATGGGAAGAGATTGGTCCATTTATAATAAATTACTTATGTAGTGCCCCAATGTGAGGCACCTATTTTGTATATCCAAGTGGGCCCCCTTCGATCTATTATGATGTTATTTTTCTTTCATATATTTATATAATTTTATATCACATCATGAAGTAACTTACTATGCTAGGACATCATTCAATATACATTGTATTATTTTAAAAAGGGTATAGTTTCATTATTTAGATGCACCATTTTATTATGGCACATAAGGATATTTCAACTATATTTGAATTTCATGATTATTAAAAAAATGTAGATAATTAATTACTTGTTTATTCCCCATACATATAAGTTGAAGATATGTATGTAATGACCACACATTAATCCACTAGAGCTTTAAACTCTTTAAAGACCTCAACTAAATTTTAATTGGTGTTTAGACAATAAACCAACATATTTAGGCACATGGTCATCAACAAAAAATTGTAAAATACATGAATCTATATATACCTATATTTTTTAACCATTGATGATCTCTTTTTCATAAATCATTGACACATCACTATAGTAGAGAGCATGTCCTAAGGAGTGCACTTGAGAATAAGTGAGTTCAGTTCATGGTGATTTGCAAGATATGTCTATAATAGTTTTTATACTTTCTTATTATAATTTTCATGCCTTCATCTCTATTTATCCTCCTCCACATACCTTTTATGTTCATTCCTCTCATTATTATTGGTATCTTGATTTTTTTCCTATTAAATTGATCTAGATCAATCTAGTTATGCATTATCCTTCATATTTCCTATTAGATCATCATAATAAATCAATCCTATTTTCATACCTTTGATGATTTCCTACTAAATTGATTATGATTTATTTATTTTTTCCCTATTTTTACTAGATTGGCATGTCTGGCCCAGTACAATGTTGTTCCCAATTCATTACAATAAATTATCTAGATAGAATTTGCCAGTATTTTACCTAGGTCATTTTTAGCACTTTGACTGATACTTATAGGGTTCTTAAATTCCATTTTAATATTAGGAAAACCCTTATATATTATTCTTTTACAAAAAAAAATTATTCTAATTACATAATATGAATTAAGAGATATGAACTTTTTGATTAAGTCTTGCTCAAGGTCATTGAAGCTCAATAGAAGGAAGTTAAACCAATGATGTGCCCCTTAGTCTTTGGAGTCCTTAATTAAGAAAACTTATGTATTTGACATTACCATTTGATGACATTGCTTACAAATCTCTTGAAAATTTTAATTAAATGCAAGGGAGAGATTGATGCATTCACATGTCAATTCAAAGTAAGCATGCTTATCCCTAATCTTTTTATTTTGTTTACTTTATTAGATAGATATATTATACATATTTTTATAATAGTATGTTTTTTTTTTTTGCTTCACTCCCCACATAGATAATATTTATGATTATATTATTGGATCATATATAGGCATGTATATACAACCATAGTTTATATTTTTTTCAATACTTAGGCTAGTTTTTACATTACCTTTACATGCAATTAAAATCCCTATAGCCATCTAGATTGATATCTTTATAATCTAGTTTCTTACAATCTTGGATATAGGTTGTCCTTAATAATCAATTACTTGCATGCATTTTGTTTATTATATTCTTGGTACCCCTCGTACAAATAAATATTGATTTTATCCCCCATCTCACTTTGCAACATGGCCAATTATATGTAGTTGATCCTAGTATGGTGTTTTCTCTCATATATATTAGAGTATATATTTGTTTTTACCATATTTACCCAATATACATTATTGTGAACCAAACATTAATCTTTTACCACCACTGGTTGGATAATATTCACACTTTATTTTTATTTTTATTTGTGTTATCTTCTTAAGCACTCCAATTTTTCAACATACATTGTTTTCAAAAATTCATTTCTTTTAGCTTTCCAACACTTCATATTTATGATAATCCCAAGATAAAACTAACATATATTTTCGTTGATTTCATAACAACTATCCTAGTTATATGGAATTAATAAGTACCAACAAGGATTCTTATCAACCTACTAGTTTCAAATTTAATACCTCCTAGCATCATCCTTATAATGATTATAAAAGTGACTCATATTGAACTAAACACTATGATCCCTATAATACCAATAAATATAAGAAAATAAAACCCCTTGAAACCCATGAAACTAAGGTTGAATACGAATATGTTCTCAACTATATAAATAAAATATAAATATTTATATAAAACCATTCCAAACATAGGGGCAATGATCTTATAGTTATTTATCTATGATCTCATGCTACGTCCTTTTACAAAGACATCTTATTGTATATTTATTAAAGGACTTGAGCCAAGTCTATTTTTTACTTCCCTTCTCCCTTCTACATCCACCATGCTAACTTTAGCTATAAGCATAGTGGGTATTAGTTTTGGTACTCCTACCTAAAGATGTTATGTTAACACCAACATTAATAAACTAGCATATTTTGGTGCTCCTACCTAGTGGGTATTAGCTTTGGTTATTATAGTTCTTATCAAACTTCTTAGCATGCTACACAATTTTTCTAATTCAACCCAAAACACACCTCACATAACACAATTAATGTTTCAAGTCATAAACCATATGGATAACATGCAAGCCACCAGAAATTTCTCAATAAGTTATTCAAATAAAAAACTAACTCATGTAAATGAAATATAAACATCAACTAGTTTAGTGTGGAATGCCTAATTAAATTATCCCCTAACCCTCCCCCCATCCCTATATATCATCTTTGGGACCTAATTATGCAACCTTTATATTTGTGATAAATTCATCAAATGCCTCTAAAATGAGCCCTTAGCACCTCAAATTACAAATATTGACATTGGTGGAATTACTTATACTATCTCCTATAATGGATCAACTAACCCCAGGGTAAGTCCATGAATTTGGGGGATAACTCCATGGACATTTACCATAACACATACACTTTATATACATTACACATACATGTGATGTCCATAATACATACACATTATTTCAATACATTTATATTCCTCATACTTTAAATTTATTTTAGTAAATATAATAAATTAGGGTCACTCTACATCTGATAGAGTTGGGGTCATAGTTTCACACCTTACAATGTGGGAGATAGTTTTTTAAAATCCAATATGGTCAGTACTTAGGCATTTTTAGGGTTTCAAAATTGAACCTAGGAATTTCAAGGCATAAATTTTATAATTAATGACCATTTTTGGAAAACATATAGCTATTTTTTAGGTTTTTATGTATTTTGAATTATTTGTTGGCATTTCTATGAGTCTTAGGTTTGTCAAAATTGAATTTTACAAACAAATCGCTTTGAATTAAAGATATAGTTGTTTGATTTAGATAACATAGGTGACAATGATAACTTACACACATCAAACAACTACTTTTTGTTAATTTTACTTGCTCATCATCCCTCCATCATCCCTAATCAATTTATCCTCATCCTTTATCATCCCTAATCACTCCCTCTTCATCTCTCATCATCCCTAATCACTCCCTCATTGACCATCACCATTCCTCATCATCACTAATCACTCCATCATCATCCTTAATCACTCCCTCATTGATCCTCACCATCCCTCATCATCCCTAATCACTACTTCATCATCCCTCATGATCCCTAATCACTCCCTCCTCATCCCTCATGATCCCTAATCACTCCCTCATTGACCTTCACCATCACTCATCATCTCTAATCACTAACCTCATTATCCCTAATCACTCTATCATTGACCCTAATCATCCTTAATCATTGATTTATCATCCCTAATCACTCCCTCCTCATCCCTCATCATCCCTAATCACTCCCTCATTGACCCTCACCATCCCTCATCATCTCTTATCACTCCCTCATTATCCATAATCATTCAATCATTGAATCTCACCATCCTTCATCATCCCTAATCATTATTTCTTCATCTCTCATCAACCATAATCACTCCCTCATTAACCCTGATCATACCTCATCATCCATAATCCCTCGCTCATCCTCCATAATCACTCATTTATTGACCCTCACCATCCCTCATCATCTCTACTCACTCCCTCCTCATCCTTAATCACTTTGTCTAATACCTTGATGGTGGGTATAGTAGCTTCTCTATTGTACATGATTGAAATATTTTCTAATTATAAATTTTACTCATTCAAATAAGGCCTAAATAAACTCTTCTTTTACTCATCCTCTTTCACTCAAATAAGGAACTTAGATATATTTTCTAATTGTATAGTGGGATTCAAATATATATATGGTAATCCATGCCTAGAATTGGAGAGAGAGTGTATCCAGATCCCCAAAATAAAATAAATAGGCAATAAATTGAGTAAATAGTGGGATGAAATTACAGTACTTACACACACACACACACACACACACACACACACACACACACACACACACACACACACACACACACACACACACACACACACACACACACACACACACACACACACACACACAAGAATACCAATCCCAAAGTTGAGAAAATAAATTTGTATCTATATAAATAGGGGTGACTGGGGACTAGCTGAGAATTTAAATCCCAACCCCATAGTTGAATGTATACCCATAATATATCTAGAGTAGAATATATTTATATATAGATAGATAGATAGACAGTCACCAATCTGATAGAGTGTGTTCCAATCCAATAGTTGATAGAGTGTGTTTCCTAACCCAGTGAGATTTATACCCAACCCAATCATCTAAATTGATATATAAATGGAATTAAAGGCATATGCCTTAATTTAGTGTATCAATGAGGGTCCACTTAGAGATTGGGCATGTCCCAGTGGGCCCTAAAGGCTAAATTGGGGCCTTATTATACTTTTAGGATTCCCTAATCCTCAATATAATATATCAAATGATAGCATAAGAGTGGGGGCCTATCATAGATATATGTGGGGCACCATTCTAAAATCCCTACCCTAATCTCAAACTTTTCCTACCCATTATGGTAATGGAATATTTCATACCTACTTCATCTATGCCAAGAAGGCAAGGGAAGTTTGAATTTTTGATATTTAGATTTGCTTCACCAAATAGAATATCAAGGGAATATTTCCTTCTTGATGGATAGTAAGGGATTAATAAAAATTATAAAGGGAAGTTTTCCTTCCTAGTATCTATATTTTTTTTTCTTCTAGATTAAGTCATGGGTATAAAGGGAAGCTAACCTTATAATAGATATATTTGTTCTTACCTTACCTACTTATTTATGCCCTACCTGATAAGTTAAGGGAATCTTCCTTCCCAATATATAATTTTTTTCTTGTCATACCAACTTTCCCTTTCTATAATATATTCTTAACTATCAATGGAAGCTTGTTTCTTGATCTATAGCTTGAATATATTCTTTCCCTACCTACTTAGTTATGCCCTACCTACTTAGCTTATGTTGTTGGAAAGGCAAGCTTACTTCTTGATAGATATAATGAAAAATGAATTTTTAAATCATGTTACATATGAAATATATTTATACCATTGAGTATGTCCTACCTAATTTACCTACTTGAGTATACCCTTCCCAATTTAATATCTGAGCCATATCTTGATCTTGAATATGTCATACCTAAATACATGAGCCACATCTTGATATTAACTATGCCCTACCTACCTTATTGTACTTGAGTATGCCATACCTGCCTATCCTTATTTCCATACCTACTTGAGTGTTCCCTACCCAATAAAATACCCAAGCCATATTTTGATCTTGAATACCCATATCTAATACTAACCATATATATATTACCTAACGATATATTTAATACTTGATACTTAATCGAATACCTAATAAAATACTCAAGACATATATTGAAAGTAGAGGGGGGATTATAACCTATTTAGAGAAAGGAGTGACTATGTATGATTAGGCATAAGAAAACATTGATTGAACCCACCATAAATATATTAGAGGGAGTGATTAGGGATAAATAAGGATGAATAAAGAGTGATTATGGAAGATGAGGGTCAATTATGGAGTTATTAGAGATGATAAGGGATGTTGAGGGAGTAATGAGGGATGCTAAGGGAGTAAATATGGATGATGATGATTGATGAAGGAGTGATTAGGGATAATAAGGGCCAATAATGGATTAATTAATAATGATGAGTGACAATGAAAATGTATTTCACAATATCTATATATAAGGGTAATATATATTATTTGGGTGACTTTATCTACCTATTATGTGAAACATTGATTCATTCCATTCCTTCTTATTGAAAGGCAATTAAAAGACATGATTTAGATGAGGGGCCATGAATCAAGACATATCTCAAATAGATATGGGGCATTAACCAATCCATATCTTTAATAGAGAGGGGTCATTATAACTTATATAGAGAAAGGAGTGACTAGGGATGATCGGGCACAAGCAGAAAGCCACTACAACTACCATAAAGGTATCAAAGGGAGTGATTAGGGATGATAAAATCTATTAGGTGAATAAAATTTAGATATCAAAAAGGCAATATTCCTTTTTTTTACTCCTTGGCATAGATGAATTAGGTAGGGAAAGTTTCCATTACCTTATATTGGGTAGGTCAAGTTGTAGATTAGGGTAAAAACTTTGTAATGGTGACCCTAAAATATCTATGGTGGGGGCCGCATTCCTATGCTATCCTTTGATATATTTTATTGGGGACTAGGGCATACTCAGATTATTATAGGGCTATAATTTGGCCTTTATGGCCCATCGAGCCATGCCCAAGCTCTAAGTGACCCCACCTAATCACTATATTAAGGCATATTCCATTCAATCCCTTCATAGATCAATTTGGATATAAATCAGGTTAGGTATATATCAAGTTGGGTTTGGAAACACACTCTACTGGATATCGGATTAGAAAACACTCTATTTTATTGGTGACCACATATCTATCTATTTGGTGATATGGGATAATATGTAAATACTATCAATGATATATAGATAAAATGAGAATTTAAATATGGGGTTGGGATTATAATTATCAACTAATCTCTAGTCTCACATATCTAATAAATATAAATTTGGATTCTCAACTCTAAGATTGGGATTCTTATATGCCAAAATCCCAATCTATATATGTAAGTAATAAAATTTCACCCTACCCTTTGCCCTACCTACTTAATATATGTTAAGGAGTAATTTAAAGGAATATTTTCTTCTTGATACCTAGCTTTGATTCACCTAATATAGCATATCAAGGGAATATTTCATTCTTGATAGATAACAAGGGAGTAAGGTATAAATATCAAGGGAAGTTTACCTTCTAGATATATAGATTTCATTTTCTTCTATATTATGGCATATTTATGAAGTTAAGCTTGATTTCCAATAGACAGCTTTTTTTTTACCCTACCTACTTAATTATGCCCTACCTGATAATGTAAAGGAATCTTTCTTCCTAATATATATCTCCATTCTTATCTTACCTACTTTCCCTTTCTAGAATATATTTTTATATATTAATAGAATCTTGATTCCCTATATTTATCTTGCACATATTTTATCTATACCTACTTAGCTTCTATTGTTAGCAAGGAAATCTTGCTTTCTGATAAATAGAATGAAAAATGAAGTTTTGAATCATGTTACATATATAATAGATATATAAAATTGATTATTACCTAACTAATTGAGTATACCCTACCCAATTGAATATTTTATCCATATCTTAAGATTGAGTATACCATACCTAAATACCTGATTGAATACCTAAGCCATATCTTGAAATGAAAGGGATCATTCTAACCTATACAGAGAAAATAATTACTAGGGGATAATCAAGCACAAGTAGAAAGCCACTACACCCACCATAAAGTTATTGGAGGGAGTCACCCAATGTGCATAATGTCTAACATGGTATGAATGCTTTGTGTGATGCAGTACATATACATATCATATAATAGATCTATGTCATCTTTATATGTATTTCATGATGCTAATGTGATACATAATGAAATAAAGGTGTGTATAACACAATGTGATGGTTAATTACTACCCTATCAATATAATAGTTGGTTTCAACTACTTGACATAATTAAATGGACTTCATTATGTATGGTTGTATTAGTGTGGTGGGCCCATTGTTTGCATTTACCTTGATCATAAGTAAATATGGTGTTTTTTTTTTGTCACTTTTGACCTACAAGGGACCTAATCACAAGTAAAATTGACATGAAGGGGTGTCTAAGATGCCTTATATATTGATTTCCTAATATCTTTGATTTCCTTATTTGAGTGAAATGGGATGAATGAAATAAGACTTTCCTTTATATATATATATATATATATATATATATATATATATATATATATATATAAAGGAAACTCTTATTTCATTCATCACATTTCACTCAAATAAGGAAATCAAAGATATTATCTGATTGTCTGGTGGGATTCAAAGATATATATGATAATCCATTCCCTAATCATGGAGAGAGTGTGTATCCAAAGACCTAGGATAAAATACATACGTAGGAAAGAAAGTAAAGGTTGGGATGAAACTATATTAATTACACACACACACACACACACACACACACACACACACACACACACACACACACACACACACACACACACACACACACACACACACACACACACACACACACACACATGTAATTAATATAATTTCATCCCAACCTTTACTTTCTTTCCTACATATTTATTTTATCCCAGGTCTTTGGATACACACTCTCTCCATGATTAGGGAATTGATTATCATATATATCTTTGAATCCCACCAGACAATCAGATAATATCTTTGATTTCCTTATTTGAGTGAAATGGGATGAATGAAATAAGATTTTCCTTGGCCCTTATTTGAGTGATAAAAATTTTAAATTAGAACAAAAGCTAATATAGTACAATTAAGAAATAAATTACACACACCATCAAGGTATTAGAGAGAATCATTATGGATGAAGAGGGATGAGGAGGGATGAGGATTGAGTAAGTGTGATTAAAGTCGATGAGGGAATCATTAAGGATGATGAGGGATAATGAGGTTTAATGAGGAAGTGGTTGGGGATCATGAGGGATGATGAATGAATGATTAAGGATGATGAGAGATGGTGAGGGTCAATGAAGGAGTGATTAGGGATTTTGAGGAAGTGATTATGGATGATGAGGTATGGTGAGAGTCAATGAGAGAGTTATTAGGGATAATGAGGGATGAGTAAAGAGTGATTAGGTATTATTAGGGATGAGGAGGGAGTGATTAGGGATGATGTGGGAATATGGAATGATTAGGGATGATGATGGGTAGTGACAATCAATGAGGGACTAATTAAAGATGATGAGGGAATGATTAGATATGATGAGGGATAGTGAGGTTTAATGAGTGTGTGATTAGGGATAATGAGGAGTAAAGAGAGAGTGATTAGGAGTGATGAGGGATTAGGAGGAAGTGATTATGGATGAGGGAGGGATGATAAGGAAGTGAAATTAACACAAATTAGTTGTTTGATGTGTGAAAGTAATCAATGTGGCCTATGTGGCCCTAATCACACCACTTCAAATTGAGTTCAAAGTGAGTGGTTTGTAAACTTCAATTTTTACATACTTATGAGTCCTAGAAATGCCAACAATAAATCTAGAAGGCACAAAAACCTTTAAATGACTATATGTTTACCCAAAATAGACATCAATTGAAAAATTTATGCCCTAAAATCCTTAGATTCAATATTGAGACCCTAAAAAATTCTAAGTATTAGCTAGATTGGATTTTGGAAAACTATCTTCCACATCGTAAGGATGCAGTTATGAGACCAACTCTATCAGATGCAGAGTGGCCCTAATTTAGTATATTTACTAAAATAATTTTAAATTGAAAGTATACTTAGCATTTATTTTAGTAAATAATCTACCCCTTACAATAGATATCTTATGATTTTTTAATGAAATGTGAAGATAACACGTATGTGTTATAGCACATATGCATTCTTTTAACATTTCATGGAATAAAGTAGATACACCTTCAAATAAATATTTTATACTTTTTACTATAATGTGAAAGTAATTTATATGTGCTATAATAAATACATGTTATGTTTATTTTGTATTAAAAAATAAAGCCTTTTGGCTCAAAAATAGCTCAGATTCCTTATCCAAAGGCTTAGACCCATCAACACACAACTGAATCCAAGAGTTTTGATTTAAAAAATCAACTTTTATAACCAAATACACTTTTAATTTTAATGATAAGATTCATAAAATTATTTCCATGGTGACGCATGCTCTCCTCTTTCCAAATATGTGATTTTTTTTAATTTTTGGACTATTTTAAGGTTTCTATCTATGTTTATTTCTAGCTATGTCTTTTTTAGACCACTACATGATGTAAATATATATGTATATATATTTTTAAGTATTTTTTTTTTTGATCCAAATGAAAAAAAAAATATGGTCACAAACTAGGCCTAATTCTATATTTATTCCAAAAAAAACTATTTTTTTAAGGTATTTATGGAGCTCATATGACCATCTATCCTTTTTTTTTTAGTTTTTAGGATCTATTTAATTTTAAAATTAATAAAAATATATATTCATTATTTTTTTAATAAAATATAGGTCACAAACTAGATGATCTTATCTAAATTATCACAAAAGGGTTTTAAAAAATACTAAACTTTTCTATAAAAAGGATGTGTTGTGCAAGCAACTATCTACTTTATTTTCCTTAAAATATAGGAGTTACTCTTTAAATTTTATATTTTTTACCTACTTATACTTAACCTTTTTTTTTTTTAAAATAGTGTTTTAGAAACTAGACTTGAAATGCTATAATTCATATTTTTATACCATATTCAAATTTTGAGTGTAGCCATCTTAAATAATCTACATAAGTTGATATTTTTCAATTTTTAGGAAAAAAACATGTCCAGGAGTACGCCCCTTTTTATTCCCCAGCTTTGTGAACTTACCCCAAAATTTACATATAAATTCATTTGGTAACCACTATAAGGATTGGATTAAACTTAACACCTTGTTTACTACCAAACTACTTTAAAAAACCCTCATAGATGATGCTTTTGAATCATAAAATTAACTTAAGTCTATCTCTATAACCAATTTAAAAGATTTAATAAATGCATTGGTTCATGAATTTTAATATCATGACTTTCTTGAAAATAACTTATCCAACTTTATAAATTATAATTGGATCCTAATACTACTTAAGACTTCATTAAGCATTGTAAATCTTTAGCTAACAATGTTGACCATAATGTGACTAACGATTATCTATTCAACATGTTACAATTTCCTTAAACTCCAAAGTGTAATACATACTTAGGTAATTCAATCCTAAGTCATTAGATAAAATATTTCATCAAGATAAATGACAAGACCATCTCCTAAGACTATTTGGCATTACTCAACCTAAACAAAGAACCAAAATGCTGAATAGACTTAATAAAAATAAACACACTATCAACGATGGTGTTATTAGTATATATGATCATAGTCATGACTCTAAAATTACTATTCATGAAATTATTCTAGGAGTTTCTCAAAAAGTGACTCTTTTTCCCACCCATAGTAGGAAACCCTTTACAACCTCCTCTCCCTCCAAAAACCTAAATTTTGAACTAAATTAACCTATCAACCTAGTGGAGCTTAGGAAGCACCTTCCTAGACTTATACGTAGAGATATGAATAATAGACAACATAAATCATAATGGTATGACCCATAATTTTTTTATTTTTCCCATGATGGTTGGGGTAATTATCATGATGAGTGTTGTTCTCTTTGTAATTTAGCATATGATATTCTCCTTATTCATAAATTTGACCATGATGATATGATAGGATAACACTATAATTTTTTGTCAATGTAATTAAAGTTGGTGAAAGTAAATTCAAACATGATTCCTTTAACCAATGAAAAACTCACCTTGAAATTTACCAAAATTCTCATCCCAGTCATTCTCAAAACACCAATAATAAACCTCCAAAACCAAGCACCAATTCTTCTAAAACTCAAAATCCCATTAATTCAAATTTAGTTATTTATTATATTGATACCAAAATTAACCCCACCTCTTCCACTCAATAAAATAATATGTCTAACATGAATAACATGAAGCACATCATACCTTACATCAATACTACATAGGTTAATACTCAATCAACTTGATACATCTCCCACGGTTTAAAAAATTGTCCAAGCCTACCCTAAAGTTCAAATATTAGTATTAGTCTTTCCTAAACCTCAAAAAATAAATAACCTACAAAAATTTTAATATAATCATCCATGTCAATTAATTTTTAAAAAAATATGTAAAATCAACCATGTCAATTCAATCCTATATGTCACGACCTGAATCAATAACTAATCTAGTCAATTAAAAAATAAAAATAAATTGACACAATTGATCCATTTTCCTATGAATGACTAAAATATATCTATTGTGATGATATAATTTTAAAATAATCAAAATAAATAAAAAATAGGTCTAAATTCCTCTAAATTTACATATAATCATGTTTAGACATCTATCTCTTAGTTAAAGTTTTTCCCAACTAATATTAGCTTCAATGAGTAAGATCTCATAGAAAAGATTTCTATATTCCCTTATCAAATTAATTTTGTTGATATTATGCATAATTATCCTTAACATCATAAATATCTCATGTAACTCTCATTTGACATTAACATCCCTTGAACGACACCTATGTAACTAGAATCTACCTTGCTAAGGTCTGAGGAAAATATATTGCAAAAATGTGAAGAGATGTTTATCCACATAAATCACACAATGTATATGACCTTATCTCTCAAAATTAAAATCACGTAAATGATCCCTAATGATATCATTCTTTATGGATACATCCATCCTTTATTTATTAGTAATCAAACTAGTGATGTCCAATTCAAATGAGCCCTCAAAGACGATGGTTCTGGTATAGGTTTTAGTACTTATGTTACTTCTTTGGAATTTATTTAATCCCTTGTGTATTATACTAAAAATATTTGATCAAACTTTATCATGTGTTAAGGATGTGATTCAATACAAATGCCTCCATTATTAATTTTTTGTATCCTATTATAGTACCTCCTAATATGGTTAGGGTGAAGGTTATGATCTTAAACTTTCCCCTTTCCTAAAATATCTTGCTTGGTTACCATTGGGATTATCACACAAAGTCCATAACTTTGTCTTCATGCTAATTCATTAAATTTATATACATGGGAGCTATCAATAAGATTCAATGTGATACCAACCAATGAAATTTTGAAAAAAATCAAGAACAAGGCATCTATAAAGAGCCCACCCTTGTATTTTACTTATTTTGGATTTAGTGGTCCTAAAAATTTGTAAAAACATGCACTATTAGGTTATCTAAAATATAAAACTAAATTACTAATCTAAATTGAAATTTTTATTTTATATATTGCATTTTTTTCTTAATTTAGAATGGACAAAGTAAGAGGGTAGAAGTGTATGTAGCTGATTTTTTCTATGTGTGCCTAGTATAAGGTGTCCCTATAAAATTATCTATACCTTAATCCTTATTTTCATAGACATAAAATAGAATCTAAAAACCTCTCTATATTCTTCTGGAAAACTCTGACCCTTATAGTAGCCAACACTATTAGGTGGTTATTGACAATGTCCCTACAAATTTTTTAGGTTTGTAACTTATGAGAACTATGTACTTGTACCTAAAAAGTATTCTTATGTGCGCACTTGATTTTATTCCTACACATTGGCCTATATTTTCATTTTCCTTTCTTCCAAAACTTAATTATGCTTTCAAATGTAAGATTGGATTGAACATGGGTTAGCTCTTTCGTTTGGATAGAACCCAAGCACTCCCCTTTGAGTAGTTGAGCATTACCTACATTTCAATACTTTGAAAAGGGCTCAAACTACACATAGTTATCACACCTATGTGTGCGAGAGAAAAATCATGTGATTACAAATCTAATTTTCATTTCACTTAGGTTCTCCTTGGTAAAATCATGCAATTGATATACATAATCATTTTTTTTCCTTTAGAAACTTTAGAAATATCATCAAAAAGAAAATAAGATATATATATATATATATATATATATATATATATATATATGTCTATTTTTAATGAATTCTTATGTCTCATAATGAATTCCTCTCCTAAAAATTACCTTAGGGAATTTTTATTTATAGTTCTCACAAGTTTGAACAAGAGAAATTTTAGAACATATAATCCCACCCAATAAGACCCAAAAATATAAAAGAAATTAACACAGAGGATTTTCAACTCAAAATAGATACACAAATCATGTTTGGACAATGCCCTAAACCTAAAACCTTATTAATAATTGACATAATATGAGTTTACTAGAACTATCCAAGTATATAAAAAAGAGTAGAGACCAAGAAAACAAAAACTAAACCTCCATATGATAGACTAATAAGCATAGAGAAAGATCATATAAAAGAACACACAAACACAACCTTTTTAAAAGAGAGTAAAAAATCAATACAATAGATCCAATAAGTGTCTAATTTATAATGAAATCACATATATGTAAATTCATGTGAAAATAATTATAAAAACAAGGTTCATACCAAATTTGGGTATTTATAGATTCCTCCCATTTAATATAGTATTTGAATTTAATACTAAATAATAGATTAAATAGATAAAATGAAATGTATACTTGCATCATTAATTTTAAAATTTTAATTTCATTTATCTAGTATTAAATAATGTCCAGTGTGTCCCTGTAAGCAACCATGAATACAATTAGATATATTTATGTTCCAACTAGATAACAACATAGTCAAAATGAAAATTTGAAAAATTTAAAAGAATGACTACCCCTATTGGTATGCAATCCTCTATTGGTCCTCAAGTTGCTCATTCCATTTTGGAGTGGAGATGCCATGGGTCCCAAATTACCCAAACCATATGGTGAATTTACTCTGAACCTTTCCCTCTTCTTGGCCAGAGAATCAAACACTTGGGTATTCAAAAACTATTTGTAATAGTAGAATCCAAAATACATGTTCATATGCAAAAATGGAACCTCAAAGTATATTCTTATGTATATGTAAAACCTTAAAATAAGTTCATATGTAGAATTAAAACCATGAAACTAGTCATATGATAGATTTTAATCCAATAACAAGGTTGTGTGTAGAAGTGGAACCTCAAAATAGGTTCATATGTAGAAGTGAAACCTCAAAATAGGTTCATATGTAGAATTAGAACTTATAAATATGTTTTTATGTAAAATCATTTTCCATTTCAAATTAATTTAGATCCAAATATCTTACATAGTATCATTATTCCCTGTCAATCCTTAATATAGAAGAAATAAAAGTATTTGTATGAAAAAAATCCATTCCACAATATGATCCACCTATCCCTCAAAATGATATAGAATGCTAGCATCTATCTATCAAAATGTCAAAAAATGTCTCAATTATTCCTCATAATATTTTATAATTCCCAACTTATATGTCAAAATACTCATATGACCCATACAAACCATATATTGTATCTCAGAATACCAATACTCTATATGATATAATCTAAATATTTAAAACATGCTTACTATATGTTCCCCTTTTGATATGAGCGATGAAACATATAAATCACTTATCTCAAAATAAAAAGTTATGTATATTATATGTTAAATATAAAAATTTATAATGATGTAAAATACTTATGCAAACATGATTAAATATTTCATAAATAAAAATATTTTGACCATTGCAATCATATATAACACATGTAATCCAAAACAACCAATGTTTTAACAATGATGACTTAAGATACTGACATGAAGTCATGGTAACACATTTTTAGTATTTCCTTTTATAATTATGAATTTAAATGTTCATTAGCAATATGTGCTTACTAAATTTTATAATTTTATTAAATGTTTATATCCATCATGAGTTTAAGTACACATGTGAGTTGAATTCATAGTAGTTGCACCTAGTTACATAGTTTAATGGCCTAATAAATTATGTTCTATAGACTAGTTTTTTTTTATGGTGTAATATTGTCAAAGGAATTATATAATTATTTTTATGATTTTTCATAGTTTTCCCCTAGTCGTAATACTATTTTGAACATTTTATATTTGCTAAGAAAGGTCATTTATATCCTAACAATAAGTATATAATATGTCATGTTGTGATACATTAATAAAAAATGATCATAAAAGTGTCACCACATGGAAGAATATTTCGTGCATGTTATAACACAATTGACGAGAGGTGAAATGGCTATATGATTCTCAAGGCCTTGAAATTTATGTTTAATATTGAATTAATATTACTATATTTATTTTTGGAATTATTGAACCGAAGTCCATTTAATATAAATAGGTTCAAAAAAATTATTCTATAATTCATATATACTCCAATCCATGTTTCATTTTTGCTCTAACTTGACATAATTTTAATGCACTGAGGGATTACCCCCACTTTATTTGAGCATCTCAAGGCTTCCTTATAGGCATAGGAGCCATTGAGATTTGGTAATTTGCTTTTAAAAAATAGTGTTTTATAATTTTTCTAATACTTTTAAAATTTTCACTTATTGATTTTATCTATTTTTCACTCATTTTAAGTTGTGTTATATTGATTATCGATAGTGTCTTTTGGAAGTTGATACTATCCAACCATTACCAATATTATTTAGAAATATGCTGAAAATGTTTATTTATTGTTGAAGGTGAGTTCTAAGACTAAAATATTTTTTTAATGTTGATTTAGAATATGATATATTTTTCATATGTTTATATTAAATGTGAACTTAGGTTTATCAATTTTTGTGTGTTTGTAGGGGCATATGCATGTTTGATAATTTTTCTATGAGATACATATGGACATCGTACTAGGTATCACTCTTAATGATGTAAATAAGTGACTATTTAATAGTGTGGGGCTTGTATATGTTGATTTACTAACATCTATGGCTTATGATGTGAGCTTGATGATCATTTTAGTTGATATATGGTATGTTGACACTTGTACTTTTGTGCTCCTGATTGGGGAAACAACAATGTCATTATACAATGTGTGGTGTATTGTTTGATTACTAGTTTTAGACACTCATTCCAATTTACAATTTGTTGAGGGGTTAGGATGAAAAGGGTGGGATCACAGGTTTATGAAAATACATGATAGAGGTGCATGTTATGCCCCAGATGATTCTTTTATTTTACTATCAAATATTAAGTTATCTAAAAGTATATATGTGTAGAAGTATCTATGAATTATACATGATTTTTTTTAACTATGGATGGTTGTGGCATGACTATATCCTATTATATGCACACTATTATTTATGGCATTGAGACACATGAAATTTTTTTAATTTTTGGGGCTATAATATGCTAGCCCATTTGTATAGATATTATTATCAATTTACCCAAGAATATTATAATAAAAGTCTTGGATTCGAAACATTATTACATGTGTGGGCTTATCAACACATATTTTTGGTCCATCATATAGGTCATCCTTTGGCTAAGTGGGCACATCCACAGAGCTATGCAAAGATATTTCTCAGTGGTCCATTTGTCAATAGTCATATTACCATGGTTTTTTTATTTTATTATAAAAAATTACTATTAATTATATCATCTAGAGTTCATATTAATATTTATATAGGTAGCTTGAGGATGACATACAATTTTTAGATATATATGTCCTTTATTGGTTCCATGATCAGTTTTGAATCATTTATGAGTGTTTCCAGTATGATCTCATTACTATAAGATTTAGGATTATGCAAGGTTTATAACCATCACATGTTGCATGGATGCATTATCATAAGGATTATCATCATAATAAATATCAAATTCAACCTGCAACTATGGAGCTAACTCTAATACTAGTGGAGGAGGAAGATCTCCCAGTTATGATTGTTGTTTGTGATTATTCAGGATTCACTATAGCCTAATCATGTTGGCCTATCTTATTTCCTATTATATTGGACCCAAAAAATTCTACCTCAATTATACATGTTGATGTAGATATGTATTAGCAAATAAAGGAGGCACATGGATCTAGACAATCAGACGCACCCATTATCAGCCTTGATATGTATATGTTATATATTGTAGTGTGTTTAAAATTAAAATATAGTTTTATTACCATAATATAATTCTTATATTTACTATGTATATGATGGTTATTAGATTGCTATTATTTATGGGGATGTTCAAGTTCTAGTCTAATGAATTCCTAGTGATTTTTTTCATGGTGATCTTTTAGATAGAGTCGATGACATATCTTTTGTTCATGCTCATATTTTTGATGATGTGGCACATGCCACACTTCCTATATTGTCACCACTATAAAAAAATATGATATAAGGTGAGATATTACTAATTTGAGAAATCATCTAATTGCACAACATATTACCCCACCTATTTAGGGCATGGATCTAGGATAGGCCATTTTCTTAGAGAACATTAAGCTATAGGATAAGCACACTAATCTAGTGATAACTCATGCCACACTAAAGATGAGATTAGATATATATGAGGATTGAGATAAGAAAATAAATTATCGTTCAATGTCACATAAAGATGATAATAGACCCTCTTCTTCAAGAGTTCATAGGCATAGAGATCAAAATGTGAATAGTGATGTAGAGGTTGAGGGGCAACACATGCCCATCATTGAATGATATATTTATATTTCAAGAGATTATATTTGATATTTTCATGATATTAATTTGTATTTAATTTTTATATAGTCTTAGTTATGTGCTTCCATATGTGTTTACAATATGGATATTTAGTATGTGATTAAGCCCTTGATATTTTGATCATTTGTATATTTTATTATAAATTTTAAAGGATACTAATATGATTATAATGAAGTGATTTATGAATGATACATCATTAAGGTGAAACATATGTCCCAATTATAATTATCCAATGATTTCATCACATTCAAAAATATAAAATGGGATGAATTCATCTAACCAACCATTCATATGAAATAAATTTGTTTCAATCATAGTCATATGTTGACTTGATTAGTATATATCATGAGTAATTGAACCACACAAATATACAATCAATGTTAAACTCGTAGGAGCACTTATAATTACATTCTATAACTATGTTAAATCTTCTTGAAAATATGCATTAATCATTGCTTGATTTATAATAAAATTTGGAGATTATTTATTCTCTTATTTTTTTCATGTAATAGGAGTACTTAGAAAATAGTTTCTTCATTTTAATATGGTTTGATTTTTTTTTCATCCATATTTATGTGAATCATGATGTAACTATAACCTTAGTATAATTTTGTTCTATCTCATTAGAACATAAGTAAACCTCTATAAAAGTCAAATGAAATATTCTTTTTTATATTATCTAATATTGCATTGAAGTTAGGAAAGGTAGGCTTCACATAAAATAATTTTTCCACTACCTTAGGCCCAAAAGACACATGTATCTTGATACGTCTCAATAATACCTCATGGGTGCTTATATGTTATAATTTATTCATATCATATCCTAAATCCTTAAAAATATCAATAATTTATACATCTTATTGTATCTTGCCATTAACAACAAATAATTTCCTATGTTCACCTCTTATAAGAGTTTGAATGGCCATTGGTCTCGTTATAGGTTCATATGGCAATGTGAACTTTAAAAACTTCCTGGAATACATCAGCCTCATTATATTTTGAAATAGAATTAGGTGGAGATGTTAACATTAAATTTGTGTTGTTATCTTTTTATAATGAAATGACTCCCTTATCCATAAGTTATTTTATTCTTCATTGCAATGTATAACAATTGTTACTATATGGCCATTAATGTAGTGATAGTTACAAGATGACCTTTTACCCACTTGTGTTAAATTATGTATAAATCAATATTGATTATAAGCGATGCTATTAATTTATTATCAAGTAGCATTCATAAAATAAAAATTTATTTATCCTTGAGTCTTTGAAATTTTTAACAATAGGAGTAGAACTCATGAAATTTATTTTCTTATTAATTTTATTATATATAATTCCCTTCTTATATGGAGAATGACTTTGGACACTTGAGGTTGAAGAGTTTATGGAAATTTTATAGTTATAATAAAGAGTTTATGCATGTATAACATCACTCTAATATGTTTATATATAAAGGAAATGTCACTAAAAATAAGTATAGGTATGATAGAGTGTTTTTCCACTAAGTTGAGGTACACTCGTTTTACTAAAGATGAATTGATTTTATAAATTGATTGTTTGATATATTAAGAAATGTAAGTTATCTTTTAATCTTAAAATTTAATCCTTAATGAGTTCATCATGAGCTTTTGAATGTTTTTTGAGATTCTTGGACACTAGTATAGGACATTTATTCTTGTTGAAATGAGATAAGAAAACCTCTTATAATTTTAGGAAGAAAGCTAAAAACCCACTAGGTAAATCATAGATTCAATCAATGGCTTTACCTTTTAGACTTAGATGGATCATTTTTAGTAATATTAATCCATAACATGAATGGTTTTCAAGAGAATTTAAAAAGTGTGCAAGGTGGGTATGAGGATTTACATATCCATAAAATAAATGAAATGTAGGCATAATAAATCCTTCTAGATATTGATGATTGAGTATCCTTTACATTATAAGATTCCATAGTAAAATATTTTAATTAAAGTTATTATTATATTCCCTAAATTCTAAGGATAAGGTATAAACTCATTTTTAGAGTTGTCTTATTGCATGAATCATGGGAATTATATGACTAGTAGGCATGGTTATATATTAGAAAGGTTCATTCATAGGTTTGATTTCACCATATAAATAAAACATGGGTATAAAACCTTCATTTCACATATGCCTATCATTGAATTATTAGAAACACCATCATTATATATATATATATATATATATATATATATATATATATATATATATATATATATATATATATATATATATATATATCAATATAAAAATCATTCTAAGTTATTTTATCATAAACATCATTTCAAGGCCTAAAACATGAAGTGTAAAAACAACTTGAGTAGTATGAGATGCAACTTGTGTGTCATATATCCATTATATTATTGTATCCAAAAAAAAATGATCTTTATTAGCCATAAGATTAATAGTATTGGTAATTATGTTTTTTTAATTCCATTTTACAATTTTATTATTATACCTCATGACTATTATAAAGGTCTATATAAGGGGAAGGATAATTATTTTCTTGATGTGACTTACAACATTGATTTGACCTACCTATCCTTCACTACCATTGTAAAAGGATAAATCACTAGCATACCAATATTTAGTATCACCATTCACATAATAATTATCATTTACATCAGTGTTTATCCACTCATTAGTATAATCACAAGGCACATCATGTGTATAAAATAAGGATTTTATCGATTAAGATATAATAGGGTTTTAAATATACTCAGGTATGTAAAATTATATGAACCCTAAGAAGATGATAAAATAAAACATGCCCCTACCTTAATATAATGGAAAAATTAAAAACCTAAGGGTTTAATTTTTTTTTTATAAAAAACCTACTATCAAAGGCACTTAAACTAGGGGAAACTAAAAATCAAATTTAAAATTCAAACCCTATTAGAAGATAAATCTAAAATCCTAATAAAAATTGAAACCCTAATGTAGGATGAACCCTAATATTTTTCATGATTAAATCAATGATCAGGTTCACCAAAATGTTTTGCTTATTTTGTATTTAGGGGTAATAAAATAGTGTAAAAATATGCATTAATAGATTATGTAAAATATAGCAATAAAGTACTAATCTAAATTGAAATTTATATTCTATATATTGAACTTTTTTGGTTTGGAAATGACAATTCAAGAGAGTATAAGTGTTCGAATTTGACTCTAGTTATGTGTTTCTCCAAAAAGTGTCCCTATACTTGGAAATTTTTTGTACCTACATCACTAGTTATTCAAACATGAAATAGAGATTGAAAACCTCTCTAAATACTATTGGTAGAATTTGACCCTATGGAAGCTAGCACTTTCTAGTTGTTAGCAATAGTTTCCCTATATAATATGTAGGTCCATAACCCTTGATACCTATATGCCTACCCATAAAAATGGTTCATGTGTGTGTGATATTGGGATATTGATGGTAGATGTGTTTTCATTGATGTCAAGTGGAATTGGTGATGATAAAGTGGTTTGTGATGTTAGTGAAATGGAGCATGGTGACATAGTGTGCTTGGAGCAATGGGATACCTACAAGGATGTGCAAGGGTGTCCTAGGTGGATGTTGTATGGCTGAATGGAGCTTAGTATGATTTTGTTTGAATTTTTATTTATGTGTCCTATGCTCAAGGATTGAATTTATGTGGCCTTCATGAGGTATGCAGTCAGGTTATGCCTTGTAGGCTTGATCATGCATGGTTGCCTAGGGGGTTTTGAGCACTATGGCTTGTGTGACATGGTAAGGAGCTCCGTATACTTGGAATATACATGTTATACATGTATAGGGTGATAAGAGGTTAGGTGTATGATTTTAAAGAGGTGGATAGTGGTCTACAAGATAGTTTGGCCATTGGCCTAATTGGCCTAGATGGGCTTGTGAGACCTTGTAAAGGGTCAAAGAGGGATTTCAGTATGTTTTTGATGGTGTATGCATGAGTGATGGATCCAATGAGATGAATAAGAATATTGTATATCTTTTATAAGAGAATGGCATTCATTTTTTTCATATTGGTGTTCTAGCAAGGGAAAAGACCTAGTGAGATTTGGCATTCACGCTTGGTCAAAAGGGTGGTTAATTTGGTTTGACATGTTGATGAAGATTGTGGATAATGTGTTGATACCTAAGAGGGCCTATGAGGTTTCTTGGGTTATTAGATCACCTTTGAAGGTGAAAGGTACTCATTTGGTAACTTATTGAGTTAATTTGTTCATTGTTGCCTAGGTATATTAGATCGCTGAGTAGGTAGATTAATGACATCATCATTTGCATGTATGGAGGATTCAGATGAATATGGTCATATGGGTTTGTATATTTTTATGACTAATTTTTATGTTCTAAATTTAATATCTTTAGGTGATAAGGTGAATAAGTTATATTGGGTCAAATTTGACCTCCCAAGCATATTTACACATTCCAACACTCGGTCAAATTTTGATGTTTTTCTCATGACCATTGGAATTCAAAATTTGAATTTGCTAAGGATGACTAGAGTTTTGTTTTCTTGCTATAAATTTTGATAGAGATGTAATTTTAAGATGAATAAAAACCAAAGTGGTAGAGGACTCTGAGGGAGATCCATAAAAGTAAATTTTAGGTCTTGACTATTTGTACATATTCAGATATGGTTGACCAAAGTTGACTTCTTGTTGACTTCCTTGTGCAGAAGTGTCTAGTAAAGGTTTTTCAATTGGTATTGATATAAAATGGATGTTTCATGATGTTATAAATATTTTAAAGTGTTTTAGACATCATGTGAGTTATTTTTAATTATTTTTTAGGTTTGACTAATTATTTTTCTAGTCAAACATTGATTACTTTTTGGAGGTACCTTCACCCATGGGGTTTTGATGCATATTGGCAAAGTGTGATAGGTTTTGGTATTCCAAAGGTGGTTAGTAATGTATGTGAGGATTTTAGAGTGTTACAAGGTTTTTTTGGATTATACCTATTCATTTTTAATTGGTCATATGGTTTTCTTTTGCATAGCAGAGTGGCAAAATTGAAAAGGTCTTCTTGAGACCTATTTGGGACCGTTTGGGACCTAGTGAAGTGTTCGTATGATTATTTTGGATGACTTGTTTTGATGAATTTATATTTTATAAATGTATTTAAGGATTATTTAAGAGATAATTCGTGATATTTGGCCAACTTGGATGGATGACATGGCTACAAGAGGTCTTGTATATATACAAGGCATTTGGAGACCAAAGGTGTGACTTAGGAGTGGAGTAAATGAAAAAGGGGTGTAATGAATATAAGGAGGAATTGTAGAGAGGTTTGAGACCAAAAAATAAATTATAATTTATTTATGAAGGTCTGAAAGTATTTGTGCAAGTCTGGAAGGGTTTGTCTTCATGATGATTTGATGATATTTCTATGTATGAGAAGTGTTTGAGTAAGCAAAGAAGAAGAGGAGTTATATGCCTATGTGAGAGGAAGATTTGAGGGTATTTCAAAAATATAATTTCATGTCTAAGTTTAGAAGACATTAGAGATAAATTGTTCATCTTATATTGACAATTCAGTTTGGTGGTGTGTTGGTGCTCATCACCAAGACAAGTTTTTACTTATCACCTTAAGGGGTTGGTATTCCTTGTGGAGTTGGTGCTTCACAAAAGGATATCTTGTTTTATCCATATTTATAGGATAGTATTCCATTTTTTTCATGCTTGAGAGTGGGTTTTCTACCCCATGAGGGTTTCCCACTGTATATCTTGTGTCTTGATTGCTTGATCTCTCATGATTGTTTACTCATTGTTATATCTATCTTGTGCTTCTCATATGTGTTGATAAGATTGTTTAAGAGGTTTGGAAGATAACAAGGATTGGATTAAAGGTTTTTGGCCACTGACTCAGCCCCCCTCTCTCAGTGGACTATACCTCTATCATGTGCTTGCCTTTAGTCATGTGCATTAATCTTTATTTTCCTTCTCCTTCTATCGAGATCTTTTTTTTTTTACTATGAGATTGATTTGAAAATGGGATTATCTCATTAGTTTGGAATAAACCCAACCAATATGATATAATTAGTTGAGTATTACCTATTTTATAATACTCTGAAGAGAGCTAAAACTATAGGCAATTCTCCCACCTATGTGTGTGTCTACCAAACCAGGTGAAATCAAGTTCAAATGTCATTTATCTTAGGTCCTATTTTAGTAAAAAAATGAAATTGATATACTTAATCAGATTTATTCCTTTATAAACTTTAAATATATATTCAAAAATAATATAAGTCAGTTAGGTGTCTATTTTTCTCTTTCAATGTTTGTGTCTCCAAATGAATGCCTCTCCCTAAATTGATCTTATAGTTTTGTATATATAGTTCTATCATATTTAAATTAGTAAATTATTGGCATGCACAAGATGACCCAAAATGATAAAATAAAACAAAATAAAGGGTATCCAACTCAAAAGAGATGAAAAAATGATGTTAGGACATTACCAAAAACCTTAGACCTTGCTAGTAACCAAAACAATCTGAGTTTACTGAAACTATTCTAAGAATACAAAAGAGAGCATGACCAAGAAGATAAAAACTAGGTATCCTTGTGATAGACCAAGAACCATATAGAAATATCAAATAGGATAACACATAACTGAGACAATCAAACAAAAGAGAGAAATATCAAGACAATAATGCAAATAAGTGTCCAATTTTTAATGAGATTCCATATATGTAAATTCATGTGAAAATAATTGTAAAAAAAAAGCTCATACTAAATTTTGGTGTCTACACCTTAAACCATTTCATAGTATTTTATTCCAAGAATATCTATTTTTTGGCCATCCTATCAACTCATTGAGAGCTTATAGTGGTTACCCTAAACTTGTGGTTAATATATGACCATACTTTCTTGATTTAAATGCCAATGAACCTAATGAAATTAACTTAAATATCATAATGGGTTCTATAATATTATTATGTAATATCTTTGTAAGGATCCTGTTGTTGGATTCAACTTGACCATTTTATTAAGGATGACAAGGAGTGAAAAAAATTGGGTAATTTATAATTTTGTGGAAATGTGCTTCATGTCCTTTCTTTTAAATTCCAACCATTGTTATATAATAAGGTGTATGTGATTCCAAAATGACAAATAATTTGGTTAAGGATGAATTTAGATATGGTAACAACAGTAACATTAGCAACATGTATAATTTATACCCACTTGGTAAAGTTCTCGATGGCAGTGATATAATACTTAAATCTAATTACTCTCAAAGGGAAATGTATACATGTAGATTAAAATGCATTAGATATAAATGATCAATTTTTATGTAATTAATTGAAAACAAAATGGTGTTATTCCTATTGAGTACAAGAAAGTATCAAATTAGGAGTGGACATTTATATTATGCTAGATATTTGTAGATTCATGTACCTTTATAGCCAAATATTGATTGTATTTTTGAATGATATATAGTTCAAACATATTTCCAACTCAATAAGCTTATGTAACAATCATTAAACTTCTGTATTTTCCTTAAATTTGAAAAAAAAAATAGTACTTTTGTGATCGAATTAAACCTTAAGTTTATGATCAAACAAGTACCTAATTGGTTTTAAGTTCTTTTTTTACAAGAGTGTTTTATAATTGGAAAGAAAAACTCACCTAAACCTTGGACATTATAGGATATATCATCACCTAAAGAGACTTGGACATGATATAATGAGGGATTCAGATTGGTTAACTAATGTTTTTATCTAATCATGTGCCTTATGGCATTGGAGCCCATGTAAGAGGTAGATATTTATGAGGGATCTACTCATTGATTTTTGAAAGATAGACAAAATCCTCATATGAATGATTATTATATTTTAAAATATTTCCATGTTGTTATTTTTTGGAAGGATTATTCTTCCAATTATGTGAGTGTTGTAGCTTCTTATTTGGTCCTTATGATGATTGTTACATTAGTAGTTTTTTTATTGGATTAACCATTTTTTAAAGCATTATACCAACACTCTAATTTTTTTCCCATTCTTACCATATATGAGTAACACAACACTTTTTTACCATTGTTTATATCATGTTGCAAGTCATTTCTCTCTCACATTCATTAAATTCATGTTTCTATGTCTTAGATAAATGGTTTTCTTAAGAGGGGATATTAATGTATTTAATAATTTATATATTTTTTAAAAGTTTAATATGTACTTATATTATTTAATTAAAAATATGCATAAGCACTAATGTTTTACACAATTATCCATATATTATATTAAATAATATTATCAATTCAATATTTGACTTAATTGACTTATAATAATAATAAGAAAGTTTTATTTTAACCAAAAAAAAAATTCAAGTAAACTACTCTCAAAAATCTTAACCTTGACCTCAATTCTTATCTTATATAGGAATATAAAGGGCTAGGTGGATGAGAGGGTTACTTTTGTAAGATTGTCTTATTTTTTTAGAAGTATTAATCTAAAGAGGTATACCATTCTACTTGGATAAATTTTTGTCTCTTATTTTTAGTTCTTTTAGTGATTAATTTTATGCATGTGAGTGAAAGTATTAAATTATTTTCGCATATCATGTAACCCTTCTAGAAATTTCACAATGAAAAAATCTTAGTTTTCTTACTTTAAGGTGAAATGACAAGATTCCTCAAAAAAAAATCTTGAATAACTCATACATGTATATAAATAATTTTTATATGGAAGCAAGGGCACATAAAAATTATGTTGAAATTATTAATGAGAAGATAAATACAACAAAATAAAATAAAAGTGAATTGAAGAAATATAATGATGAATTGAATAAAAAAATAATAATGAATTGAATATAAAATAATAGTAAAATAAAGTAAATATATAATTAATTAATAAGGAAGAACAAGATAACATGTTACCAAAAAAATTATGCTAGTTTAAATTAATAAGTTGAAAAAGAGCATGTGATTGCAGGAATATATTATAAATAATTTGAAGGAGAAAAATGCATGTTTGAAGGTCAGGATAAATATTGATGTCTCTACTTATTATATGGCACTAAACTTGGGAACCGATATAATATGCATGTTATAATTGGACAATGTAAAAAAAGGCATAGAATTAGTATTAATTACAACACTTCACATGCTTCACATGTTTGAGCAAAATATTACCATTATGACAATATAGATTTCCTATGCATAAAAATATGTTGATTGAATCCAAACTTGTATCAAGTTGAAGATGATTTGAGAGTGGCTAAGAAATGAGAAGTATCAGGTTAAAGAGGATTTGAGAGTGGCTAAATAAATTTAAATGGAAATTTAGTCAACTAAAATAGTTATGATGTATGAATGTTACATTATTTCATTTCATATTTAAAATAATTTGATCTAATACAAACATTTTTATTTTGTAACCTTTATGTGATTTTATTATTAAAATTTAGTTATGTTGTTGTTATATTGTTTGATGGTGATAGTATTTGATGGTGATTTTTTTTATGGTAAAAGTATTTTTTGTGATGGTCTTTGAATGTGATGGATTTTTATTTGTTTAAATTTACTTTTGATGTTGTAATGGTGTTAATAATAATGGTTTTTTATGAGATTAGACTGGTACATTAAGGGTATTGAAATTGTAAAATATTTTATAATAGTAATGTTGATGTAGGTTTGTTAGACACTCCAAAAAGCTAATAGACCTTCACCCTCTCATTTTAGGTCTACTGAAATGACCCAAGGCACAATTTTTATGTATGTGGTTTTATGAATAAAAATGTGGTGAAAATAGCATATAAATTAACCTACTTGGAAATCCTTCCTTGTGAACAAATTAACCTCTCCTAACTAATTATTATAAATAACCTAAACATGGATATTCAAAATGATGTTATATTAAAAGAGAATATAATAAATTTAAATAAGAGGTAAATCATAAGGTATAAAATAAAGTTTAATAATTCAGATTGAGATAACCTTTCCAAAGCAAACACTTATGATATTCACTACAATTTAAACCAATGTTTATTAAGTATAGCATTCACTAAAAATTTTGTAAACACATTAGAGAGTATAAATAATACTTTATTATGAAAAAATTCCAAATCATCATGCTATAAGATGAATTTTCCAAGGTGAATTTTTTAAAAAGTACTTTCATCCAAAACTATTGAATTTAAAAATATTTTATCTATAAATATAGTTAGATTCATTAAGTACTCAATCTAACTAATTCACAATAAAAGGAATTAAATTCCATATAGTGATCATAATAAACTAATGCATCAACAATATTAATCTATATTTTGAGAAAGCATAAACATGATATACTGACTGAACATCCATAAATATTTCAAATCATATTAAGTCTCCAAAATTATTATTCTCTAATCAATAGTATTATAAATGTATTTATAAAAAAAGGAATGGGTACTACCACATCTAGAAAAGCAATTTGCATGAAACTCTTTCTAAATTAAAACTAAAGATAACTCCAACAAAGATAAAAATATATAAAAATTAAAGGCCTAAAAATAGATTTGATATCTCAAGATCACTTTTACTTATCACTAGCCAGCTATTTTTCATCTACCCCTTGTTGTCCTTTCAAGGCTTGAGCAATCAATCTAAAATATTCATCTATTATGGATGCATTAATGATAGGATTATATAATATAAGTTGTCCTTGAATTAATAATTTTTCATGATTGTCCAAAAGGGTCCCTAAATAGACTCTAATTGATTTAAATTTATAAATATTCTTAGTTGCATGCATTATCAAATCAATGACTTGTTATCATCCATCTCTGTTGGCTTTGGTCACCTTACCTTTGAATGAATTCATGAAATTTTTCATATATATCCCAAACTCAATATTTGATACACACACATTTGGTTGATAATATAATGAATCCATATTAATTTTTTTTAAATAAACTAATTTCTTCTCAAGGGAATCATTTATAGGTGACAATACAATATTCATCTCCTAGGACCATTATTCTAATGTAGTCATCATATTAATTATAAATATTTATCACATGTTAATATCAAACATTAACATGATATCAAGCTGAGGAAATAGTCCTTTCTAAAAAACTAAATCTACA
Source organism: Torreya grandis (assembly GCA_037957365.1). Classification (NCBI taxonomy): domain Eukaryota; kingdom Viridiplantae; phylum Streptophyta; class Pinopsida; order Cupressales; family Taxaceae; genus Torreya; species Torreya grandis. Next base: position 987,781 of record JARHVA010005051.1, on the reverse strand, counting down.
TTCCTCAAATGGTTGTCCATGTGAGTGATCTATGTCAAATAATGTTAAATTCTTTGGTTTAACAATTAACTCTTACACTAAGCTTCATGAATCTCCACAAGTGACATAAATAATGAATGCAAGGCGTTCTCAACATTATCACCAATCATTTATAGGAATACGTTTTTGGATTATGTTTTAAGTCTTCTCTCTTTTTTTCCATCCCTTTGACAACTTTATCACTAAGTTCATGAGATGAATTGACTATTTATTCTGAATATTCTACAAATTCATCTTCACTGCTAGAGTATCCTGAAGATTCTAGGCACACCTCTTCTTATTCTCTTTATTTTATTAGTTATTCAAAATAGATCCTCCTATATTACATTTAGTGTAAGATTTCCATCTTGAGTAAATCTCTTAGTAGTTATGCTTTTAAAATTCCCTAAATTTTAACTTGATTCTTGGTTAGGAATGGAGAATTATCACTTGTATTACATGTTACAATATGCTGATCCAATCATCCCAAGAATATTATCCTTGTTTAGCCACTGTTAGGAGTTTAAAGGATGCATGAAAATATTGATAAATGGATGGTGCAAGAGATGGATAACCAATTAGTAACATTGTTGAGATGGAAGGGTTCAATGGTGAAGGAGAGGATAGGGTAATAGGAGTATGTGGAGTTCAATTAGGAGGTGAAGGAATGAAAAATGAAGTTAGAGTATCCATAGTTTCCTCTAGATTGGATGAAGTGAGAATAGGGAGAGTGTTAGGAGGTGAGCTGAAGGAGATCACTTTTACTTCATCTAATATCATAATAGGAATATTATCCAAAAATAGAGGGATTGATGACACTATTATGGTCAAGCATCATAATGACTTTAAACTTGAATGAATATTAAGTGTATATATAGATTGCAATGAATAAATTAGAGAAATGTGCTAGGAATATGAGGCCATGTGTGTGTTTTTATGATTTTTGAAGAATTATGACTAACTTGTCCAATAATATTAGTATAAAAAATATGACCTCAGTGGCCAATGTGAATATCTTAGGAAAATCCTTTATGTTTTGAGAAATTTTTGTGACCTAGGACACTATAAACTTCCTAATATACACTTGAGTGAACCCTAGAAAAATCTATGGTCCAAGAGAAATAAGGGAGGTAACTTGAGTTGTTGCATAATTAATATAAGGGTAGTAGAAAGAGACTTTGTTTCCAATTCAGTAATAATAGGAGAAGTAGAAAAAATTACAATCATAGTAAGATAGATTAATGTTAACTATGTATGTAAAGTTCTTGAATAATATGCTTGAGCTAGATATGCATAAGCTATATGTAGACCTTGTGATAGTTTCCTCTTGAGATCATTATGTGTTCCACTTGGCTCCTTTATTTATCATAGCTAGGCATCAGGTCTTTCATAATTTTTTAGGCTATACTTATTGACCTTGTGGCCTAAGTAGACCTACAACCTTAAATTTTTATATCACTTGATTATCATCCCCAAATTCATAAAATATTTTTCATCTAGATGAGAATTAAGATTATATCTACATTATATTTTCCAATCGAATAATAAAAATGCTTCCTGACATTTCCATTAGGATCCCATTGTCTTAACATGTGATCATCTAAACTAAAGAGAACATGCATGTAGCTAACTATTGAATATAGATCCAAGTCTTATAAACATTCTTACCTATTTTAAAACAAGATGTGGGATATTATTTTTTATTTTGTAATTAACAAAATCTCATAATCCTTGAAAAAATGATATGCAATATCTTATTTGGCCAATATATTTAGAACATAATATGGGAGCTTGAGATGAGAAACTAATGCCCTCTATTATGATCACTATGTAATCATAGTAGTACCAATAGGCTTTGATCTCTATAATATATTTCTTCATTTGATCAAAAATTTGAGACATTTACTTCTCATTGATGGCCATATACCAGCTAACCAATAGAATAAATTTCATGTGTATCTTAAGTGTTTGATATCAAAACACATATAACATTCAATATTGTTATCGAATTATTATCAAAGAGGGATTGTAACTTTTAGTTTAATTTGAATGATTGAATCTCATAGTTGCACAAAAAGTTTTTACCAGGTAAGACATCATATTAAAAATTTAGCACTATCTTACTCCTTGAAATTACTTATTTGGATTATAGGATATTATCTCTCCTACAATTGGATTCTTGTTGTCATTGATTATCATATAAAGGAAGGGAACCCATAATTAATTCATATGAATGATATCAACGGCTCTATTTAATCAATTCATTAATAACATTCCATCACTTCCTCCTAAAAATCTTAATAGTGTATGTGCCTATGTCCTATTTATTCACCCATCTATCAGTGTCTTTAGCCCAGTCCTTTAATACTTCCATTGGCTCATTATTCTCAATCCAATCATAAGGGACCACTTGATTAGAAAAAGCCTAGGATATAGTAACTTGAAATATTTTTCAAAATAAACAACAACTATTAAATCCACATTATTTGTCATGTTTTTAGATTAAATCACATCATATCTCATTACACATCTAGTGAATAGATTATAAAATAGATTGATACAATGGAATAATTATAGTTTTGTAGTGGTAGATCTAGACTAGAAATTTTGAGAGAAACTTGATCATCCATATATTCAATTTGATCTTGAGTAGAATTGTAATCATAAATTAATGAGTGGGATTATTTAATTTATGAAAATAATGAATTGTTATTTTTTATGTCACAACACTAGGATATAAAACAATATCTATGAATTCCTATTAAGGGTCAAAAGAATAAGATATGATCATATTTGTTATCTCATTTTATATTTGTTATTCTAGTACTCTTTTAAAAAAATGGAATGTTCTTGGTTCTATGATTTTTTTTTCAATGCCATAAGTTTAGAGAATTTTTTGTTCATTTTTAACTTCACCTGGATTTTCATAATATTTCAAATTTTAAAAATCTAGCCTTGTCACATTGATACCTTTAAATATGTATGAATTATTAACAAATGAAAACTCTTATTAATTACCCCTATTTTTTCCCAATATGACTTGATTTTAATGTCACTGCATCTTTATTAAAAAATGAGACACATATACCATCCACGTGTCAGCACATGATCACAAAATCATGGTATTGATAAATTTTCATATTTTTAGACTGAAGTTTGGTCTCTTGTGAACCATACACTATCAAGATCCCATGATCTAAGTTGGAAATGTAATATCGGTGAATAGTGGTATTCCATTATCCATGCATTTATTATTATCAATAGGAGAGTTCCACATGGCATCTTTTGATTGACTTAGATTCATAAGACTCATGAAGATTTAGACTGCATATAAATTAAGACTACCACATGACCAATCAAAATGAGACATGTTTCATCTTATGATTACATTATATTATTCTAGAGCACACCAAATTCACAGAGTTTTTTTACTTGGTTATGAGGTCCATGGACACTGAATTACTTCAATATAATGTATATACGTTGAAGTCCACATAATCATCTAGAAACAAGCAAAACATAACATAATTTAATAGTTTAAATAAATTAAAAAATTAAAAGTCATAATTGAGAATAAAAATATTATGATAGTATGAATAAGACACATGGCATTCTCTAAATTATTATAGAGTCACAAAATAATAGGATCACATAATTACCATTAGACTCAATTGATCTTCATAGAGTTCACAAGTCTATAGATTTTAAAATTCAAATAAATATATGATCACATCTTCTTCTCCATGTAAAACCCATATATACTTATGATTTCATGGTATATTAAAACAAGAAATGCATATTTTAAAATATTACACAATTTTCTTAAATAATTACAAAATCATCAACTAATATTGCAAAAAAAATTGAAAGAAATTAACTCCATGGTTCCATGGAAGTTGTGAGCCTTATAATATTAAACATTCAAAGTGATCACTTAATATTCAAGTGGGAACTAATGAGGGTACGCCAAAACTAGGTACATATTAATATGAAATTATTAGAGTAAATTAATTTTTTCATACACCTTGAAAACCTTAAGAATTAAATTCATGACTCTTTTCAATTAGGTGAGGGTATCCATTTCTTGAATAATAATGTGATGTGTTGGTCACAAGAAGTACATTTGAAGTTTGTCTACTACCAACATTTTTTACTATAACTTTTATTGAAATATGTGTTTATATTCTGCATTTCACCAACTATTACCTGTGTTTATATTTTATGCAATTACTAGTGATGGTGTTTGATATCAATCAAAATAGGCATTTTTGTATTTATATTGTATGTTGTGGTTAAATTAATTTTGATTTTATCATTAAATATATATAGCGTTACCAATGATAAATAGATATTGATTTCAATAAAATCTTTATTTTATTTTTAATTATTATTTGGATCAATAAAAGTATGAATGTAATATAGTAGGAGATGAAATTGTCAATATCACCATTATAATAGTATATTGAATTTATTTAAATAATTATTTTGAAAATAATTAAAAATAATAAATTTTAGATAATGATTCTTCACTGGTAGGAAATTATATATTCTTTGTCTAAAAAAAATTAATAAATTGTATGCCACCACTCAACATACAATGATTCATCTCTAACAATGTTAGATGCATATTTTTTATTTTTTATTTTTCTTTTATCTATAGGAAACATATTTATTTCATTTTCCTTAATTTTCATACTCTTTGAAATATGCACCTCTTGAAATCCAATATTTATTTTTTGGCCTCCTTTTGCTTCATCGTGTTCCATGTTTCCATAATAGTGGGTATCTATAAGAAATCTAACTTCCCCATTATCTTGTGTTGGACCAATCTCCCTTATGTCATTTTATGAATATGATAAGAATGTGGCTAATAAAATGGATAGTGGTGGTGGTGATGATGATGATGATGATGACGATGATGACGATGATGACGATGATGACGATGATGATGATGATGATGATGATGATGATGATGATGATGATGATGATTGTTGTTCCCAAAATCTGTCACTCATTTTTGGGGACAACATATGAACTATTTTGGTCCTGCAAGCCAAAATTCTCTCTTCCCTTCTCAAAAATTGTTTTGGGTATTCAAATTCTTCATTATTCAAGATTTTTTAGCTAAGGGACTCACAGGTTCAACAGGTTCATTGACTTAAATAGGAGAGATCTCACAAAGATACAAGCTCCCAACACTTAGGCAATTTCAAGGTTGGTTCAATGCCAAGGTTCAACCAAAAGATCCATTGGCAGGCTTCAAACAAAGGATTGAACCATTGAACCATTGAACCCCGCCTCTAAAGGTTCAAAGGTTCAATGGGTTCAAAGGTCCAACGACATTGGCAGACTCAAAGAGTTAAGCGCTTTAGAAATTTCAAATGGCTTCGAAAGACTTAATGAAAAGAAGACTTAGAAGAAGAAAGATTGAACCGTTGAACCGTTGAACCTTGAAACAAAAGAGTTCAATATTTAAAGGTTCAACTAGTTTAATAAAGTTTGAGAGACTTAGAAAAGCAAAGGATTCGAAGAGCCAAGAAAGAAAGGTTGAACTGATTGAACCTTGAACCAAAATGGTTAAAAGGTTCGAAGGTTCAAAGGTTCAAAGTTTCAAGAAAGGTTCAAGCGAAGGAAGGAAGAGGAAGATTCCAAAGACAAGTTTGAAGAGTTGGTTCAAACGAATGGTTCAAAGCGGTTAGTTCAAGTGGTTAATTAAATGAATAGAACACAGTATTAAACCATTGAATCATTGGACCATTGAACCATTATTGGTTCAATCGAAAGGTTCAAAGGAGTCTCCCAAAGCTCGAAGGACAAGTGCCCTTGCGGAGGGTAGGGGACATTTGCAAAAGGACCAAAGAGAAGGCCGCAAAGGATGAATTTCTTTGGACAAAATTTTTGAAGGAATTCCTTTGGACATTTTGTCTGAAGGAGTGTTGAAAGGCCCAACAGAAAGTAGCTAAGGCAGAGGAAAGATTTCCTTCAGACAAAATGTCTGAAGGATTTGAAGAATAAAGCCACCTGAAGGACCCTAAAGGGCAAGTACCCTTGCGAGGGACTCTCAGTGACAAAAAAATGGACCATTCTCAAGGCCCAAAGGGACACCTTCCCTTCATGGGGTTCCAAAGATAGAAACCCAAAGGAATTCAAAGGCTTAAGGCCAAAAGGAAAGGAGTTGATTGAACCAAGAAAGTGAATGAACCAAAGAAGCGATTGAACCCATGAGCCAAAATGGACCATCTAAACCATTGAACTAATGAACTCTCATGGTTCAAAGGTTCAAGGTTCAACATGGTTCAAGTGACTAGCAACTAGTGACGTCCCTGTGGACGTCAAATTCAAGGTAAAGAAATGCCTATTTGTTTTCAAATATGGCATAGAACTTAAAGAACAAAACTTAGTGACCAGCTAAAGAAAAAGCTAAAAGAGCCTACTGAAGGTAAGAAGATAGCTCAAGAGATCAAATTTCAATAAGAAAGAGGGGAAAGATACAGGAGATACTAAAATATATACAAGGGAGTTATTTCAGTAGGCAGAATAGTCCACCAAGTAGACATTTGAGCGTGCAAACACTCAAGGATGAGGCCTATTTTTTTCCATCAAGTAAAGGCAAAGTGGATAGCTGCACCAATATAAGGAAGAAGACTAGGCAACCTATACTTTGGAGGAGACATTTGAGATGAATTGGCATGCCACAGTTAAGGTTGATGCCATATTTCAGCATGGCCCCTTGATAGAACTAAAAATGCATTCAAGGCCTTGAATGTAGCATGGGTCATTCTATGAAATAAAGCACCAAGTCTTTATGGGTTGATATATATTGTAATCTCTTATTTTATGAAAAAGAGATCTTTTTTGTTATTAGAAGCAAAAATCTTCCCAAATTGAAAGGCATTACTGAGACTTTGAGCTCAGATTGTTAATCATATTTATTTATTTGAATGAAAAAGTAGGTTACTTTCAAACTTTGTGTTGTAATAGCTTGTGTCATTTAAGAGATTGTTCTTATGTATATTTCCTGAATGCGTTCTTGCCCATTTAATGAAATAAGTAGAACTAGTGGAAGTATCAAGAAGGTGTCTTGAAGCCAATTGTGGAAAGACTTTGTGCTGCCACAATTGTCTTTAGTGTGTGTGTTTTCAGTTTGTTTCTGTGTAAAGGATCTTGGGATGACTTTGTGCCCCCATTATCCTTCATATTTCACTCTTTGTTAGTTGAGGTGGAGACTTTGTGCTACACCTCATTCTGTCGATTACTGCACCTTGTTACATTTACTTATCAGTTACCTATCAGAAAGAACTCCTACTTTTTGCTGCAGAACACTTCTAAAAGAAGAGAAGTGCCTCCAATGATTTCACTAGGTTTTCTCCCTTGATTTGTGAACATCTCTGAAAAAAGAGAGATCGATGGTGTTGTCCTACCCTTGAGTGTTATTTTTTGCACATATATAGTATATAGCTCCTCATATTTATAGGGAACCTCCCCTTGATGAGAGGAGAAATTTGTCCCCTATTGATGTGGTAAACCTACACATTTGGCTGACCAATCTCCTTATGTTGTGGTTGAAACAACCTATTTTGGTCATTAGTTAGCTGGTGACAAAATATTCACCCAACAGTTTTTGGTGACTCCACTGGGGAATATTTTGTGTAGTTCGAAGCCTCAAGCTTCAAACTAAAGTAGTCCCTATCCTTATCAACTTCAGTGTTGCAATCTAGCAGCTTCATGTTATACAAGAAGCCAGAGATCTAAAGGTATTGTTGACCGTGTATTTGAGTTGGTACATCAAAGTGTTTTTGATCCTTTCCCTTCACCATCTCATCTTCAGTGAACCAAGAGTTTTACTCCTACCAAAATCAGGTCTCCATTACCATGCAAAGCATCCATTTCTACTATTAGCAAAGCTTTGTCAATACATACCCCTCAAGAATTTTTTATCCCTCCCTTCAGTAGTCAAATCATGGTAGTTTAAGGCCCCTAGGGTAACTCTTTTGGCCCACTCAATTTAACTCCACCTCTATATGAGCTACCACGCAATTCAAGGAAGAATTTTCCCAAATTATTTGGTGATGGGAGAGTTCATCTTGATGAACATATTGCAACTTTCATCATAGCTTATGGTATGATAGGCATGGAGTATGAGGATGTAGTAGTCACGTTGTTTGTGGAAACATTGCAAGGCATTGCTACAAACTAAGTTTACCATATGTAGGCTTGGTCAATGACTGACTGGAACACTCTCAAAGCCAAATTTGAAGCTAGGTTCAAGCCTGTAGAAGATGTGCATACCCTGCTAGCCCAGCTCACATAAATGAAGAAGGAGCCTCATGAACCTATGAGGGACTTCATTACTAAATTTGATAAGCTGAGGAATAGGATTCCCATAATTGCTCAGTCGATAGCTGAAAATATCAAATGTTTCTTCATCAACTCACAGCTATCTAAAGTGAGTTTTCTATTGAGACGTGATGGCCACATAGACCTTGCTGTTGCTTAGGATTTGGCCACTGAGGTGGAAGATGACCTTATCTTGGTAGAATAGATAAGGAGGGATCCTAACAAAGGTAAATCTTCTTCATCCTTTGAATATCCATCTACATGTACCACTGATCCAATGGTGTAAAAGCTGGCAAATGAGTTGCTAGCTCTTAGAAAGCAAATGGCACAAGGGATGTCTTCTGCTCCTCCATACAGAGATATACCAAGGAGGACATTCCCCAATCAGTCGTACCAAGGCAATGCTACCAGGAATCAAGGGAAACCAAATCACTTTCCTCCCCCACATGAGAATCTTGCCATTGAAGCACCCCTAACCAATTCAGTAGTTAGATATCTTGAAATAGAATCTAATTTCTCTTTCTAGCCTGAATTGAACTAAGAAAATGACACTGATCTCTTTGCAGAAGACCAAGATGAATCAGGTGACAACTCCAATATCGGTTTCCTGAATTACCAGGATGAAACTAGAAGTAAAGGTGAAGCATTTGATGGATCATACACTGTATTCACCTGGTCCCAAAACCAGTCAACCTAACAAGCTGATAATAAAAAAATAGAGCGATCTCAACCAATAATTTCAATTGCTAAATGCGATACTACTCTGCCTTTTCAATCAAAGGACCCAGTGAGTAATAAAAAAGAAAGTACTTCAAGCACATGTTCACCTTCAAATTTAATTTCATATATCAGTCCTCCCCCCTAAAAATCATAAGGATGAACTACCCTTCCCTATCCCTAATTCATTTCAGACGTTTGACATAGTCGACCATGTCAAGAGAACCAAAATTCAAATGTCTAAATTTGAATTCCTACAATCCAACTCTGAGCAGTTGGATAAGTTGGTTCAATATGTAAAGAATAAAACCATCCCTAAAGGACCATTTTCTCCAAAGGTGGCTCCCATATCCACCCAGAATAACCTTGTCATTACTCCTCCTGCTGCTCCCGGGAGGACAAAACTATTTTATGTCTCCTTGCTGATAAATGGACACCAGCTGAACAATTACATCATAGATTTAGGTGCATCTGACAACATCATATCCACCAAAGTAGCTAAATCTCTTGGCCTCATTCTAACCAAGACCTTTGGGAGATGTTCCTCCATGGAGAACAAACAAGTGCCACTACTGGGACAAATCAAGGATGCCCAATTTGCATTTGCAGCATTCTCAGATAAGAGAATTAAGATGACAATCCTGGTGGTCAACGTCTTAGCCTCATGTGGCATCCTTCTTGGGCAAAATTTCTACAAGGATGTAGGTGGTGAGTTGAGCATGGACCTATCTGAAGTGAGGATCCCAGTCAAAGGCGTCATGTAGAGATTATTCCCTGAGAAGGAAGCAAAATATGTTGTTACTCAAACATCAGCGCCTGAAGCTCAAATTATGTTTGAGTCTTTAGGCATGGGTAATTACTTCTTATCCATAGAGGAGGTTCATGTGGTGTCTAATGAAATTCCTAAATGTGACATCCTAATAATTGATTCAGACAAAATAGCAGAAGAATCGATTGGACACAATGCAAGTGCAGAAGAATCTTCACATCAAATTAAAGAAAAATCTAAGGAGAAATCATTTTTTGATGATGTCTGGATTCTAGAATTCAATGGCAGTTTTTCTTCTACTGGTTCTGGAGCTAGGATTGTGTTGATATCCCCTTAAGGAGATATTTTCCCCTCTTCCTATAAATTACAGTTCAACAATACCAACAATATCGCTAAATATGAATCGATGCTACTCGAAGTGAATGCTACTCAAGATAGGGGCGTCAAACTCCTTCATGCCAAAGGAGATGCTAAGTTAGTGGTTTTCCAAGTTAGGAACCTGTACCAAACCAAAAATAAGAGATTGTGCCATTACCACAATCTCGTTTGGGATCAAATTGAAAGCCTTGATGCTTTCAGTATCTCTGTAGTACCTAGGGAATTCAATGACCGAGCTGATGCTTCAGCTATTTCTACAACTTTCTTGGTTCTTCACCTAGATTTTCAAGGAGATAGGTACACTATCAAATTGGTCTTTTGACCAAGTGTGCCTAACAATGCCAATCATTGGCAAGTGTTTAATGGTGACAACCAAATCATCACCTTCCTAGAACAAAAAGATAGCTTTGAATAGCTTCACTTCTAAGGCAGTGAGCCTCAAAAACTTGAATTAGCCCCTGAAACAAGTTTAGATATAGGTGAGGAATTCTTACAGCTAAAGGGGAATAAAATTCCCAAAGGATTGGTTTCACTTGAAAAACTGTTTGACAAGCATGACAGGTTCATCAAAAAACAACAAATGGATTCAAGCTCCTCTCAGGAGTTTGATCAAATAAATTTGGGTACCAAGGAAAATCTTAAGATGGTGAACATTGGGAAGTGTTGCACTCTAGAAGAGAAGTTCAAGTTTACTGCTCTACTCTACTAGTACATGGATGTTTTATCATACTCTTATGATGATCTGAAGTCACTCAGGTCTAAAGAAATTCACCATGAAATTCCTCTCAAGAGTGATTCAGTGCCTTACAAGCAGAAATCTCAGCAATATAATCCAAACATATCAGGTACTATTCTATCTAAAATATAAAAAATCTTGAATAATAGAATAATTTTCCCAATCCATCATTTCACATGGATTACAAACATAGTTCCTGTGAGAAAAAAAAATGGAAAAATTCACCTCTACGTGGATTTTAGGAATTTGAATCAATCCTCTTTAAAAGATAATTACCCTCTGCCCATCATGGATCAAGTCCTTCAGATGGTGACTAGCTCAGAGATGTTATCAATGATGGATGGCTTCTTAGGGTATAATCAAGTGGAGGTTGGTAAAGCAAACCAACATAAGACTGCCTTCACCACACCTTGGGGCACCTTTATGTATCAACAAATGCCATTTGGCCTGATAAATGCTGGCACCACTTTTCAGAGAGCAATGGACCTTGATTTCAAAGATGAAATGGGTAAGTTAATTATGGTGTACCTTGATGATTTAACAGTAGTTTCCAGGCATCATCCTGATCATGTGCGCCATTTACAACAAGTGCTGGAATGATGTTGCTAGAACGACATTTCTCTAAATCCCAAGAAGTCTATTTTTGGGGTAATGAAAGGGAAACTTCTCAGACACATTATATCCCGAGAAGGCATAAAGATTGACTCAAAAAGATTCAAATCCATCTAGGAAATTAATCTGCCCACAAGTAAGACCACAGTCCACTCTTTCTTTGGAAAGGTGAATTTTTTACGAAGGTTCATCCCTGAGTTCGCAGAGAAGACTCGCCATATTGTAAACATGATGAAGGGAAAGGCCACTTTTAGCTGGATTAAAGAAGGCAAATTAGCATTTTGAGACATCAAGATAGCTATTGCCCATGCCCCAATTCTAGTTTGTCCAGATTATACCAAAGATTTCACAATGTACAGTTATGCTTTTGAGCACACACTTTCATCAATTCTGGTTCAACAGAACAAAGAAGGTGTGGAATCTCCCATATCCTTCATGAGATGTCCTCTCAAAGCTCATGAGATAAATTATTTAAACATGGAGAAGCATGCTTATGTAGTGGTAAAGGCAGTCAAGCACTTCCATTTTTACATCCTGAATTCACACACTACTGCCCTAGTTCTTAATACCACAGTCAAATCCATATTAACTCAACAGGAGTTTGGAACTAAAAGGGGAAATTAGATTGCTAAAATCTAGGAGTTTTATCTGGTTATCAAACCAATGAAGCTTGTGTGGGGAAGGGGTATCTACCAATTAATTGCTAATAACAGACTAGAAGGAGCAAAAATTGAAGACACGCCAACAGTCCTCTTTGTCTCTACCAAGAATGAGTGGTATTAAATTATTTCTCATTTCCTTATGGTGAGTGTCCCACTCACCTGTCTCATAAATAAAAAGATGAATATCAAGTTGAAAGCTACCAACTTTGTCCTGTGGGACAACGGCCTATATAAGAGGAACCTCGATGGAGTGTTCCTTCGTTGTGTGGATAAAGAGCAATAGAACCAACTTTTGGAGTCCTTTCATAATCTGACCTGTGGAGGACATTTTTCTGTACCTGTAATTTCCCATAAGATTATATGAGCTAGGTATTACTAGCCTACTCTGTTTCAAGATGCATACAATTGGGTACAAAGATGTGAACTATGCCAATAGTTCATTGGAAGACCCAAGTTAGTTGCTTTGCCTCTTAAGCCATTTCAGCAATGGGGAATTCATTTTATTGGTGTTGTAAACCCATCTTCAAGTTCTAGAGATGATTATGTCCTCACTGCCATAGATTACTTTACCAAATGGGTGGAATCTATTCCAGCCAAACATGCTACTTTAGAAGCAGTATACAATTTCCTCAAGGAAAACATCATTTCTAGGTTTGGGGTTTTGACCAAGTTTGTGACAGATAATGCATCATGTTTCTCTTCCCAGGAGATTACTCAGTTCTATTTTTATTATGGGATTACCCTCTCCCACTCCTCTAATTATTTTCCACAAGGGAATGGCCAAGTAGAATCGAGCAACAAGAACCTGGTGACCATCATCAGGAATTTGGTTGATGACAATCAAAGAACTTGGCATAAAGCATTAGTTGATGCTTTATGGGTAGATAGAATTACACCCAAGAGGGTGATAGGTATGTCACCATTCCAACTTTTATATGGTATCAATGCAGAGATACCAATCACCATGGAATTTCCAGCACTAAAATTGGCAAAGGCGATCGAAGATTAGACATATGAAATCTCCATCGATAAGAGGATCATGTGCTTAACTGAGCTGGATGAGAAGTGAACTATGGTGGTGGACTAAATTTATACACATCAAAATTTGGTGAAGAAGCTCTTCAACCAAAAATCAAAAACCCATGATTTCTAGATTAGAGATCAAGTTCTGTTATGGGACAAGATAAGAGAACCAAAGGGAATGCATGGGAGTTTTGATTCCCTATGGAGAGGCTCGTTTGCTATTCATTAGCTCAATGGTGAAAATATTTTTCTACTAAAGTATCAAGATGACATGCCCTTTTCTCTGCCTCGAAATGGTTAGCATCTGAAGCACTTCAATTCTTGAAGTATCAAGTGACATTAGTTGTACATATGTATATTTGTATAGTCTTTAGTTCTATTTTTTGCCTTTCATTTTCATTTTTGGCACCTTTCTTTTTTAGGTAGCATGAATCCTTAGCCCAATGGTATACTTAAAGGCACTAGAGATTCTAGACTCTACTCCCTTCAATTGTTTTTACAATCAATGGAAGTTCTCCAACTGGAGCCAGCTATTGTTTCCAAAATTTGTCACTCATTTTTTGGGACAAAATATGAGCTATTTTGGTCATGCAGACCAAAATTATCTCTTCCCTTCTCAAAAAATGTTTTGAGTATTCAAATTCTTCATTATTCAAGCTTTTTCAGCTAAGGGACTCGTAGGTTCAACAGGTTTAATGAATTCAATAGGCGAGCTCTCACAAAGAAACAAGTTCCCAACACTTAGGCAATAGGTTGGTTCAATGCCGAGGTTCAACCAAAAGGTCCATTAGTAGGCTTCAAACAAAGGATTGAACCATTGAACAATTGAACCCTGTCTCCAAAGGTTCAAAGGTTCAATGACATTGACAGACTCAAAGAGTTAAGCACTTTGGCAAGTTCAAAGTTCAACCACTTCAGAAAGTTCAAACAGCTTCAAAAGACTTAACGAAAAGAAGACTTAGAAGAAGAAAGATTGAACCACTGAACTGTTGAACCTTGAACCAAAAGAGTTTAAGGTTCAAAGGTTCAATGAGTTCAATAAAGTTTGAGAGACTTAGAAAAACAAAGGATTCGAAGAGCCAAGAAAGAAAGGTTGAATCGATTGAACCTTGAACCAAAATGGTTCAAAGGTTCAAAGGTTTAAGAAAGCTCTGAGCAAAGGAAGGAAGCGAAAGATTCTAGAGACAAGTTTGAAGAGTTGGTTCAAAGCGATTGGTTCAAGCGGTCAATTGAATGAGCAGAACATAGTATTGAACCATTGGACCATTGAACCATTTTTGGTTTAATTGAAAGGTTCAAAGGAGTCTCCTAAAGCCTGAAGGACATGTGCCCTTGCAGAGGGTAGGGAACATTTGTGAAAGGACCAAAGAGAAGGCCACAAAGGATGAATTTCTTCAAACAAAATGTCTGAAGGAGTGTTGAAAGGCCTGACAAAAAGTAGAAAAGGCAGAGGAAAGATTTCCTTCAAATAAAATATCTAAAGGAATTCCTTCGGACATTTTGTCTGAAGGATTTGAAGAAAAAAGCCACCCAAAGGACCCCAAAGGGAAATTACCCTTACGGGGGACTCTCGGTGACCATGAAATGGACCATTCTCAAGGCCTGAAGGGACACCTTCCCTTTGGGGGGTTCCAAAGATAGAAACCTAAAGGAATTCAAAGGCTTAAGGCCAAAAGGAAAGTAGATGATTGAACCAAGAAAGTGAATGAACCAAAGAAGTGATTGAACTTAGGAGCCAAAATTAACCATACAAACCATTGAACCATTGAACCAATGAAATCTCATGGTTCAAAGGTTCAAGGTTCAACGTGGTGTAAGTGACTAGTAACCAGTGATGTTCCCATGGACGTCAAATTTAAGGTAATTAAATGCTCATTTGTTTTCAAAAATGACACAGAACTTAAAGAACAAAACTCAATGACCAGTTGAAGAAGAAGCTGAAAGAGCCTGCTGAAGGTAAGAAGATAGCTTGAGAGCTCAAATTGCAATAGGAAAGAGGGGAAAGCTATAGGAGATACTAAAATATCTACAAAGGAGTTATTCCAGTAGGTGGAATAGTCCACCAAGTAGACATCTGAGTGTGTAAACACTCAAGGATGTAGCCTAATTTTTTCCATCGAGTAAAAGTGAAGTGGACAGTTGCGCCAATATCAGGAAGAAGACTAGGTAGCCTATACTTTGGAGGAGACATTTGAGATGAATTTACATGCCACAGTTAAGGCTGACACCCTATTTTAGCATGGCCCCTTGATAGAACTAAAAATTCATTCAAGGCATTGAATGCAACATGGGTCATTTCATGAAACAAAGTGCCAAGTCTTTCTGGGTTGCTATATATTGTAACTTCTTATTTTATGCAAAAGAGATCTTTTTGTTATCAAAAGCAAAAATCTGCCCAAATTGAAAGGCATTACTGAGACTTTGAGCTTAGATTGTTAATCATATTTCTTTATTTGAATGAGAAATTAGGTTACTTTCAGACTTTGTGCTATAATAGCTTGTGTCATTTAGGAGATTGTTCTTATGTTTGTTTCTTGAATGCATTCTTGCCCATTTAATGAAATAAGCAGAACTAGTGGAAGTAATCAGGAAGGTGTCCTAAAGCCAACTGTGGAGAGACTTTGTGCTACCAAAATTGTCTTTAGTGTGTGTGTTTTTAGTTTATTTCTATGTAAAGGATCTTGGGATGACTTTGTGCCCCCATTATCCTTCATATGTCACTCTTTGGTAGTTGAGGTGGAGACTTTGTGCTACACCTCATTCTGCTGGTTACTGCACCTTGTTACATTTACTTATTAGTTACCTATCAGAAAGAACTCTTGTTGTCTGCTACAAAACACTTCTGAAAGAAGAGAAGTGCCTCTGGTGATTTCACCAAGATTTCTCCCTTGATTTGTGAACATCATCTCTAAAAAAAGAGAGATGGATGGTGTTTTCCTATCCCTGAGTGTTATTTTATGCATATATATATAGTATATAGCTCCTTATATTTATAGGGAACCTCCCCTTGATGAGAGGAGAGATTTTGCCCCTTTTGATGTGGTAAACCTGCACATTTGGCCAACCAATCTCCTTATGTTGTGGTTTAAACAACCTATTTTGCCCATCAGTTAGCTAGTGACAAAATATTCACCCAAAAATGATGATGATGATGATGATGATGATGACGATGACGATGATCATGATCATGAATTAATTTAATATTTTTCAAATAATATCAAATATTCCTTATCCTCATTGATTGTTCACTTATTTATAAAATGTCAAGCCTCAATATGGGCTTCTTCATGAACTTTTATTATGGAACATATTCTTGGAAGTTATTTATTTAATTTTGTTAGTGCAGCCAATGATTTCTTTACCTATTTTTCCCATTAGTTAAATATGTGTTTCACTACTTTTGTCATGATATTAGGGAAACAAGATGATTACTCCATTTCCTTATTAATTTTATTTTTCTATGGTCTTCTCATATTTTTACCTATATTTGATTATACTATTTTAAGGAAATAATTTTCCTTGCACCATATTTAAAACATACCTTATAATCTAATGACTAGATTACAAAATTGAGCTCTTGTCTTAGTGACTAGACATTTTTTCATGCTCTAACATGTTTTTATTCTCTAAAGAATGAATGTAAAAGGATGGGTTAACTTAGTCATTTTAAAACCATGATATATATTTAACATGAATATAAGGGACTATATCCTTTCCTAGACATGAAGAATACAACTAAAGCCACTCATTGGCAAGATTTTCAATTATACAAATGAAAACTCAATTCAATCATATACATTATACAACATACAAGTAAAAAAAACTAACAATGAATTTCTCATGCCAAAATAATTATATATATTTTACACACTTCTCTTTCAATTATATAATTTCCAATTAATGGTTACAATTACATCATGTGGAAATCTCTATAACAGTCACACATTCTCACAATATTTTTATATTTTTTTTAGATCTATAGGGAATTTAATTACATAAGTTAAAAACATGGAATGAGTTCCTAAATTAATCCATTAATACATGAAACAAAACATTCCTAACAAAATGTATAGATTTTTTACAAACCTTTAAAATTATTTCATGCTGAAAGAGAATCTTGTTATAAATTGAACCATATGATTATTTGTAGTTAATATACTTTCAGTCTCAGAATTTATAATGGTATGGATACCCCAACCTACATGAAACCCCCATTTTTATATTTCATCCCAAATGATAATTATTTTATTTTTTCATGATGATTTTATGGATGTTTCCTTTTGTGATCTTGTGTTATTTTTTGAACTTTTTGAAGCATCTTCACAATAGTTTAAACTCTACTATGGTGATCACAATATACAAGTTTGCCATTATCCAAAGTGTAATTTTTATTTCTAGCAAACAATTCTAAACTAGATAGATTGTTTTAATTTAAGATTAAAAAATAGTGTGACATGTGAGGTAATAAGATAAAACAATGATAACACTTGTGAGGTAAAAAAAAATTCATAAAATAGTTTTAAAATTACTTGGATCAAGTTTGGTGTTATTTGATAAAACTTGAAAATAATTGGAAAATTATCACCATCAATTATAACATGCTCCTTGACAATAATGTGCATGTATTTATTTAAGTCTGTGTACCATGGAAAAAATTAATTTCCTATAAATAAAACTTCATTATTTCTTACTAGAATTGTTGTGGCCATGTAATCATGAAAATCATATAATTCCACATTAATATCCCTATCATCAAAAATCTTAATACCGTTTTGTCATAGCAAAAAATAATTGATTATCTATGTTATTTGGATCTTCACTAGCAATAGCATGTGCTAAAACCGTTTTATACTCCTTACCATCATTGTTTTCTAGATTTTATCATAGTAGATCACATAATGCCTCACACACTTTCCTACCTCTATTTTAATGGACATGAGTATCAATACCAAGCTTTAATTAAACCTAATCAACTCTTGAACTAGTTATTTTCTCATATGAATTGACCATAAATTAATAATATGCATTTACATCCTTAAATTTAACACCGTTTATTCGATATGATCCCATGTTCATTTTATCAACTTATTTGGCTCATAACCTCTTATCCTCATAGATTGAGGTTGCATTAAACCCATCAAGGAATCTATGAGTAGCAATGCATTTTAAATATGTTGAGGTATCATTAGACATGATAGATTCAACAAACATTGATGCTAAGTTATGAGGATTAAATTCACTACAAAATTCATCCATAACAACCAATTGAATTTTTTATAGTGCTTTATTAAATTACACTAGAACGTCATCAATTTTAAATATTACATCATAATTATTACTTATGTAGTACCCTATTTCACCAAAAATATAATTTTCATCCACATCATCAACATATTTCCCAAAGAACTATGATTCTATGTTCTTGAATAATTTCCCCTAGCCTCTACCCCTTCACCATTTGAAAATAAGACCATCCTAAATATTTTTTTAGTTTTATAAAGTCTTTCCTTGAATGCTCGATTTTTAACCTTCTAGTATCCTCTTTCACATTTTATCTAGTTTCATCAAGTAAATTTTGTATGTCACTTGTAACATTGATTTCATTACCTTCAATTTTCACTAAAAGTTGAACAAGTTGAGTAATTTGATTTTCTTGAGTTGCACTATGTGTATTATCATTTGTTGCATCTTAATATGCATTAATGATATCTTTGTCTGCATCTTGTAAAAATTATTAACTAAATGGAGAATATTATGGATTTTGAATATACATATGATGATTCATGTGCTCTAAATGAATGGAAACATGAAATTTTAGAGCTTTCACATTTTTTTGACATATATTAGAATTTTTTTTCAAGTATTCCTTAGAATTTCTTTTTAAATACTCTATAGTGTAATGGGAGTTATTTATATTTTATATTTATTGACTAAAAAGGTGTTTCCCATAATTTTATTTTGAGACAAAATTACATCAATTTAATTATTACAAACATGTATTGTATCCATCCCATGGAATGAAATCAGTAAATATTATTGATTTAGAGTGTGATTTGTTATAATTTTTCTATTGTGATTAATAAATAGAAGTAAAATTTATTATCTAACTTATTTTACAAAAACACCCACATTTTTGCTTTAATGACCTACCAGAAAGGGAGTTTGATGGCTTGTCATGTTGAATGGATTTTGATGTCTTACCATTAAGGGAATTTTATGGCTTGATATGTTTATGGTTGTTTGATGTCCTGCCATGAAGGAATATTAAAATTAAGTTGAAATAGGTTCTTTAGTGGTATACATTTTTGAGCTAATTTTTTGTTATCATTTTCATTGGTGTGAATAAGTTGTAATGTACACTCTTAACAGGATAAAGTGAAATTCAAATAAATAATATTTATATGTTTCCTTATATTTGGGTATTTAGAAACATTTCCAATTATTATATGGAATTCATTGATGATAGTGGAGTCTTGAAATCAATATCCAAGTCGTTTTGATTAACATTTTTTTCTCGTTAATTGGAAACATAAAAAACTTACAAAAAAACTTATTTTCTTCTAAGTTTAGTTTATTATAGTTGGATATTTCTTATTGTGAATAAAGGAAGATGATAAAATGCATTAGAATTTGGTCTTCCCCTTCTTGGCAGAAGAATTTTGTAATCCTATCAGTTTTTTTTAAATCTTTTCATTGTAGAAAAACTATAGAAAAGAAATTAAACTAAATTGTTAGATAAATTAAATGTAAAATAGATGAATGGAAAAATAATTCAAAGGAAAAACATATAATTTGTTACTAATACATACATAATGCCATGAATTTAAAAAGTTTGTTTATTTCAAATGAAAATTTGAAAACTATTGTTTCCTAAAATAGGATGATTTGTGAATCTAAATTTTGAAATAATTGTAAAATTTATCCAAATAGACAAAAATAACCTATCAAGATTACCCCCATTAATGTATAACATATAAACTAACATTATCCTAGTTTATTCTCCAATAACCCTTACAATTATGATCTATAGGTGGTTTTTGTTGTATGTATTAATTTTTGCATTAGACAACTACCCAAAAATGACAAAATTTTGTTTCTTGTATTAGATGACTAGTGAACCAAAAATATAGCTTTGTTGTGTTTTTGTATTAGATGAATGGGGATATAAATGATGAGGCTTTTGTATTTTTTTATTAGATGACCAATGAACATAAAAGACAAAGCTTTTTTGTATACATGTATTCACTCACTCAGTATCATAAATGAAAAAGATAGGTTATGTTATTTGTATTAGGTGAGTCCCAACAAACATAAATGAAAAAAATATTTTCTAAATTGGATGATTGATAAATAAAATAGGAAAAATAATGTTTTCTTTCTTGTTTTTATTTATTGGTCAAATAGTGTACAATAAAGGAAAAAATATGTTTTTTTTCCTTAAGGGATGACCGTTGATGAAAAAATTGAATGAAAATTAAGTTACTATTTTCTATAATGGATGGCTAGAGGCCACAAAATTCATAAAAAATGATTATCAATATAATAGTTTTAGTGAGTTTCATAATATTTACCATAATTTGATGGTTGTTGATAACTAAGGGTTTTGAGTGAAGATTTGATAATTATGGCAGTGATAAAATTAAATAAAAATGCAACAAAAAATTAGAAATAGATTAAGACTATGTGTGTGTAGTAATAAAATTAAATAAAAATACAACAAAAAATTAGAAAGAAATTAAGATGATATATATAATTATGTGTAGTAATAAAATTAGATAAAAACGCAATAAAATTTTAGAAATAAATTAAGACAATACACACACACATATCGTGTCCAAAATAACAAAAATCTATATTTTATACACCACATGTTCATTTTGGTTTTAGAGAGCAAAATATGACGTAAAAATCATGTAATAATCAAGTAAGTATCCCCTTGTTAATGGGATAAGGGTATTATAGAGAAGATTATAATCCTCTTTGATTGCTCCCATGTAATATTTTTAAATCTCAATTTTAATGGGCCTTTACACAATAATCTTAGTGCCTCAGGTGCTAAATGCATTATTAGAGACTATGTAGGTTCCTTAATTCAAGAAACCTCTATTAGTTAGATGATGGGATTAAAAATGAGGATGAAGATCATGACTTGATCACTAGAATCCAATTGGATGCTAAGTGTGGGATTGGAATGTTTAAAATTTAATTTGACTTCATAGTAATCATTATCGTAGTCCCTAATTAGGGCTTTGGTAATTGGTGAATAGAAAATATTATTTGCCAAAATTGGAAAATTATGGGTTTTTTAAAATCTTGGAATGTTCATCATTGCTTATAAAAATCAAATAGAGTGGTGGATTTCTTATAAATAAATGGATTGATTAGATTGAACAAATGAATATGGATAATGATCTCAACTACTAGCCTAGATTGAAGTATTTTTGGACTAGGGATAGGAGAGCCCTAAACCTCTAGATGGTGTTTGCCCTTAATGTAAGGATTTTTGGTTTATAATAATTTTTTTTTCATTTACATAAATTTATCTACTATCAAAGTTGATTGATGATATTTTTTTCTCAACCTTTCTTTCGTATGATGGGTAATGTGATGCCTAGAAATGATGAGGCAATGATTTTGTTTGCCTTCTTAAGTTATTCACTTGAAAAATGCATTTATTATGATTTAGATTATCACATGTCATTGAGGTATTGAAGAGGCCTCAACAAATTGTGTTTCCATTTCATTACTATTATCTCTCTTGAATAATGTGTGGATGAGTTTTATGGCTTGTTACATTTTGAAAACTAATTTGTCCCTAACTATAATGAGACCATGTGTGTTGTTCCCTTAGTTATTAATTTAAAAATTACATTAGGAGATGTGGTTGTATTCGATTATCATAGAGGAATGACAAAATCATCTTTTTCATCTAGTTTGGTGATGTTTTCCATGCCATTCAGGAAATCTTGGGTGTATGCTATATGGAAAAAAGTATGAGTTTAAGAGTCAATTTCAAGGTTGAATTTATGAATTGTTGTGAATATAATGTCATTTATTCTTAACAAGGTGAATTTTTTATTTGTTACAAATGTCTTTGTAAAAAAGGAACATCATGGTGAATTGTATAAGGCTATGGTGACTTTCAGTGTTGTAGTTCTAGACGACCTACCAATTGTGAGTTGTGAATATAGGGGCATGGGATTTATGGCTCTTTTAGGGAACTTTAAAAATGTTTCATCAAGCTGGTGGATATTGTGTAAAATGCATAGAGTGCTCTCTTAGATGGGAATATTTTGGCAAGGGTAGTGAAAGATATTATTTGGGAACAATTTAACTTCACTGGCAAATAATTTATACATTTTCATCATCTAATGGGGATATAGGTGGCTCCATTGGTGAAAAATGTGGTAAGGAAGTTGGTGAGACTCACTAGTGTATATATTAGAGCTTATGTGGATGGGCTAGAGCATGTTTTTAGATGTGCCTCCTCCTCAGGTGGTGTAGCAACACAATAGGGTAAGGATGTTGTGGATCTAGATACCAAGATGGATGTGGATATCTAATTTCTCTTTATGAGGATTATGGTAGCTTGTGGTTTTTGTCACTTTATCTTGTTAGTATTGAGTGTTTTTTATTTCTGCCTAGGTATCCTCTTGGTATTTTTGGTTTGTTGTATATCATTATACTAGTGATGTATTAGCTAGTCTGACAGATCTTAGGGATGGGTGTTTCAATTTTTTTTTTCTCTTTTGGGTCTTGAAGTTTGTAATCAATATTTGTGTGGCCTTTGACTTGGTTTGATGGTAATGCTATTTAATATTTTCCTTATATCAATAAAAGGGTGGGGAACCCTAACCCTTGTTTATGATTAAAAATAAAAATAAATAGGTAAGGATCAAACACATATTGGGTAAATATCATTTAAATATCCTATAAAAGAGACCATTATACATAGATGTTAAATTTTTATTAAAAAAAATAGATGTACATGTCACAAATTTTTAAGAATGTGGATGGGAATATAATATTGAAACTTGTGCCACCTTCCAATCCTAATCTTGAAATTAATATAAAAAAATTAGCATGTGCTTTCCAAGTGAATAATATGATTTACAAAACTTTAATTTCTATAATAATATATATGAATTTAAATCACACTTTAATGTTGACTACCCACCATCACTAGAATTAATAATATGAATGTCATGACACATTAACAATGAGACCTGTGTGTTAATGCAAGGGTGTGATGGGTCACTACTACTACTTCAATTATATTATTCTCAATGGGTAAATACTTATGTATGAATACTGTTAAACACTAGTTATGCTACGCGGAGTGGAGGTCCAAAAATTGAATTTGTATTGGGAAGGATGGAATCCACCACTACAAGTTCACAAGGGTCAAATAATAAAATCCCCACAACAAATTCAACCCTTCAAACTCTTATCACCAAGTTTAAATGCCAATATCTAGATGAGATGGACTTGATAGCACTCTCAGGTAATCTATTCTTCTACTTACTATTTGGGTAATTGGTTTCTTCAATTAAATAGTAATAATATATATATATATATATATATATATATATATATATATATATATATATATTATGCAAGTTATGACACTATCAGTCAATATTGGTACACAATCTTCTAATAAAGGTTGTACAATCAAAGTATAAATGGTAGAGATTAACCATCACATGTCAACTCCTGATGTGTGCTGGTCATCATTGGTGGTCATTATGGGGTCGATCTCTAGTTAAAAGTAATTATAGTTAAATTAGTCAAAACCATAGTTAAATCTATGATAACACCACCACTTTGTTCTAACCATCCCCATCATAGTCACCACCAAATTCATAGTTAATCAACCATCACCTGGGACCCAACAACAAATTATGACTTGTAGGTGTCACTGAACTTGTCACATGACATGGACCTAGCGTGGCATGCAAATCATGAGATGGTAATGCTGTATTATCATGCCCTAATGTGTAGATAATCATGTTTTATTATATTTACCTCAATATCTTATGGCTTACTATTAATCAGGTAATGCCAAGCCTAAAGGCCAAATAGATGTCCTTCACCATTTGCTCATTATTGGATCCAAGGTGGAGGGAGATAACTCAAACAAAGGTAGTCTAAACAAAAGCATAGGAGTCGGTGTTTAGTCAAACATCAAGGTAAATTATGGAATTTTTTATCATTTTTAGAGATTCAAGTGATCATCTCATTCCATCTGAGGGTTCTGCATGCCCCTATTCAAGGTTACCATTGCTTCTCTATAGAGTATGTCTTAACACACAGTGGACTGCATGATTGTGAATTGTGTTTATGAACTCTGTTTATAACTAGTATTCTTAAGTTTAAACATAGTTTAAATTTTTTTATTCTCATAAAAAACACATACTCAGTCCTCCTTTTCAATGTAAATAGAGTTTTATTGTTCAAACATAAGATATCCTTTAACAGACGGTCATTTTAAAGGATAAAAGAAAGTAAAGCTCAATGTTACCATATTAAAATGACAGTGCATATGACCCTACATAAAATCAAATCCCTAACATATTTATGATATATTCATTCATATTTATGATCATAGAAGGGCAAGTGGTAATTGAATAAGCTAAATAAGGAAATAAATCCCAGATTTTTTTATAAATGTGAAAAAAAATGAATCCATAACTTATTAACACAGACAAAATCCAAAACATAGGAAGCAAAAATAGGTATGGGGAAAATGGAAAACACTTCAGATAAGCACATTCACAGTATGTTCATAATCCTCCTTTGCATAAATTATTTAGATGAAAATGCAAATAAAATCAAGGAAGATTATAACAAATCCTTTAAAAGGACATTTGTCTTCAATTTTACCTATACTTACTATTTCTTGGGCCCTGTTTCTCCTTGGCAGAGGCCCAATATACATAAGGTTAAGCTCACCCAAGATTTTTTCTTTGTTAATAAGTTATTTTTATACATAAGGATAGGCTCTTATATGCAGGATCATATGCACTATGAATTTAGAGTAAGAGAGATGTTCAATAGGGTAGAATAGGGTGTATAGGAGCCTCTCTAGTATTTTCCAAGATTTAATATCTTGACCTCTATTTTTAATTCATGTGTTTTAATTCATCATTTCATGTGTATTTATGCTTACAAGTTCCTAAATGTACTCTACTCTTTGTGATGGGGTCATCATGTATGTGTGTTTTTAAGTACATTGAAAGTGTTACTCTTATCCTATTTCATGTGTTTATGTAGAATTCCACAAAGTAAGAGTGTGTGAATCCATGTTTGTTATACTCCCATTTTAGGGTGTATAAGAGCCTCTATAGTATTTTCTAAGCTTTAATTTCTTGATCTCTATTTTTAATTCTTGTGTGTTTATTCACCATTTCTTATGTATTTATTCTTATAAGTGCCTAAATGTACTCTATTATTTATGATGGGTTCATCATGTATGTGTGATTTTAAGTACATTGAAAGTCTTATTCTTATCATATTTAATGTTTTTGTGAAAAAATCCACAAAGTAAGAATGTGTGAATCCTTGTTTATCTTTGCAATACTCCCATTGTACTATGCAATGTATACTTACTATTGTTGACTTCTTCATTCAAAATGTTTAGTGAGCCTATTAAATATTGTCATCAACATATTTCATATAAATTACAACTAAAATTCAATTTTTTGTATAAAATCTCCATGGAATTGATATTCTAGGCTTAACAAATATTATTGTTAACCTTTAAAATTTACAATAGGCATGTTTTGGTTCTTTTAAAGTTTTCAAAATGTAATGTATCCATTACATTTAGTCTATCTCATCTACTAGATACAAATGTTTTTTTATCTTATCCTTCAATCTCCACATGAGGTGTTACCATATTATATAGATTATTTCCAAATGAATTGGTATGTTAAATTTCTATAATGTGAAAAAACAATCTCTACTTTAGAACATTACACTATCTACAAAAAATGTAATGCCTTCTCATATGTACATTTCCTTTTTAGAGGATCTTAATATATACTTTCAATATAGGGAGTCAATTTCATGAATGCTAGTTGGCCTAATTATTCTATGACTGCTACGTTATGTTGTCAACTAGTCAGATTACCTTGGCTGTCGGCACACCATTATACTCTCATGGTGACCTTTACTATGATTTTTATAAGCATTTCATTGGTAAGGTTTAGTGTTGTAAAGCATATTCTTGACTTGTTTGAATGCAAGTTGTTGTTTGTTGGCAAAAAATACTATGAATATTAACTACTATAGATTTAAGATGGATGGGTGGAAATTAGATGATTGCCTCAAAAAACTTTATATTGAGACTGAACAAATGGTATACATTTTTAGCTATTGTACTCGAATGTGAATTTAAATTGTATTATTTTCTTTATTGATGCTAATCTATTGTGACATGTATTGTGTTAGGAGAAATAAGTTGGTCAGAAGTCCTCATTGCATACAAGTGCTCATTTTATGTGTTCCCCTCACCACCTCAAAGACAGAAGGAGGAAGCCATATGGATGATTAACAATTCGGGATGGTATTCCCACTATTATGAGATAGCCATCCCTTTCTTGTGAACAATTAGGGGTGCAATCCTAGTACAATATGGACTCTTTACCAAATAAAGATGCAAACAAGGGGATAACATGGGTAATTTTATTGATGGTCCATGTATTTTCAATGCCTATTTTAATGTTCTTTCCATATATGTAAAATGCTCAATATTTGTGAACCATGTGTCCTTCTTTTGATTTGTTACATTGCCCTTTTTTAATACTACAGGAGGAAGGGATGGAGCAAATCGAAGGTGAAGAGGGTGTCCCTGGAGTGCCCAATGAATATTTATCAAGAGATATATGGGAAACTTTATCTATCCTTAATGTTTGATTGATCCTCATGTTAAATAATGTTTCTTTATTCCCTCTTACAACAATCCAAATTACAATACTTTTGACTGACACACCATGCATTTTTATATGTTGTTTTTGTTTTGTGTTTTAGTTGGGAGGGGTGGAGCAGAGCCATGTGGACATGGCTGATAGTCACCTACATAATTATTCCATCCTTACAAATGTGCATATTTTTTATACTCGTTCATTTTCCATTTTTAATAATTTCAAACCACATATCCCTATTTTTATATGTTATATATTTTTTAATAATGCAGAAGGGGGTGGAACAGACCGAAGGTGAAGAAGGTGTCCCTAAAGCATCCAATGATTATTTCTCAAGAGATGTATGGGAACCTTTAGCTTCCCTTAATCTTTGATTTCTCCTGATGTTAAACAATGTTTCTTTTTTTCCCTCGTACAACAATCAAGATTAGAATTCTCTTGACACACCATGCATTTTTCTATGTTTTTTTTGTTTTGTGTTCTAGTTTGAAGAGGTGGAGAAGATCCATGTAGATGTTGCTGATAGTCACCTGCATAATGACTCTGTCCCTAAAAATGTGCATATTTTTTCTAGCATCTCTTTCATTTGACATGCTCATATCCCCATTTTTGTTGTTCCATATATGTTTGGAGTTGGACTCACATATATATGTCCACCTATGTTAAAGGAGGAAGTAGAGTCATATGACCTCAATGACAATGAAGATGAGGATGTTGATGATGATGGTGGTGGTGATTGGCTTCTGGATGCTTCATAATCTAAAATGGAGGAGGAACTGAATGTTGTAAGAAAATTTAATTGTCTTTGATGATGTTATCTTATGTTGATTGTTTTATGATTTTAACATTATATTATGTTTGATGACATTATACTTTATTTATTGATTTATGTTTTTAACCTCACATATTTTATTTATTGAATGACAATATATAGGTGAGTATAGAATCAAGGATTAGTGTATTATGAGGCAAAATGTGCACCTTTACTTGTTGAGGCCATGTGACAAATTTAGAGCTAATGATGGCTATCAATTTTGGCCACAAGATAGGGTTAACACTCACCATCATAAGATTCATGGTTGACAACCCATTCTAAGTCTACCCCTTGGGCATGCTAGAAGTGGGAAATGTACACCTAAGGGAAGAGAAATCAACAAAAGGCAAATAGAAAGGAGGTTAATAAACTAACTCTTTAAAAATAAAAGCATGAGCAAGAGAGATAGGCTAGAAAGATCATGGATGGCTAGGGAGGATGTGTCTGAGTTATGTTATCTCTATGAGATAGCCTTGAATTCTATCAAAGATGCGATGGATACATATGATTCAAGTGAAAACTTGGCATGGAGAAGGAATCCTGCATTCAATGTGTTGGGGGATCAAACCAACAATAGATTACAATTGTGACAGCAATAAACGCAGAATTAAATCAGATTGACAAGTAATTAGAATGATAATAGCAAGAACAAGAGATACAAGAAAACACCCTAAAAACTTGTATTAACAAACTCTTTACAAAAGGAATACAATTTAAGAAAGCTTCTTTCTTCCACACCTCTCCTAGATGTATAGATCTCTCAATAGATCTCTATTCCTCAAGAGCTCTCTCTCTCTCAAGAACAATCAACTCCAACAAGCCTGGATTGATTCAATTCTGTACTATTCTTCTCACACAATGAATTACAATAATTCACGCTCTACAACAATAACTACTACTAAGCTAAGAAGATCTAATTCTACATATAGAATTAGGAGACATGAGCATGTACTTCCAAAAAATAGTTAAACCACTTAAACAAGGGCTCTAAAAATAGTAATGCTAATAATAGAGACGCGAGCTTGAGTCTACAACTCAAACTTATCATGCAAACACTCGCTTCTGTCCACGGAAATAGCTTTCTGGACACGCAGGTAACCGACGTCGGTTCTTGATGCTTGTCTGTGACCGCCATTGGCCAACCTTCTGCCGACGTCAGCGTCTCTGCAACTGCCTGTGACTAACGTCAGTTGCTCCTGACCGACACTGGTGTCTATGTAGACCCGAACCTGATAATGAATGCTCCTTGGTGAAGTTTTTAGCTCCACACCCTAACAATCTCCCACTTGGAGATAAACAGCTGCACCAGTACCTGTACAGCAACATCTTCTAGCTCCTCCATCTTCAACTCAATCATGAAGACCAACAGAAGTTGAATGAAGATTCAACTTCTCCTTTGTAACCAGCTTGGTTAACATATCAGCAAGATTCCTATCTGTATGGATCTTCTCCAGCTTCAACTCACCATCTTCCAATACCTGTCGTATGAAGTGATACCTTAGCTGTATGTGCTTTATTCTTGAATGAAAGGCTGAATTCTTAGCCAAATGGATTGCACTCTGACTGTCACTATACAATCTACAACTCTCATGCTCCCTACCAAGCTCATCCATGAACCGTGTCATCCATATCATCTCCTTGCTAGCTTCTATGGCTGCAATATACTCTGCTTCTGTAGTTGACAAGGCAACAACCTTCTGTAACTTAGATATCCAGCTAACCGCCGTTCCACCTACAGTGAAAACATAACCTGTAGTGCTCCTCCTGCCATCCAAATCACCTGCCATATCTAAATCTACATAGCCATGTAGAGAAGTATCTGAACCTCCATAGCACAAGTGCCTACTGCTGGTTCCTCTCAGATATCTAAGGATCCACTGAACTGCTTTCCAATGTTCCTTACCTAGATTGGCCATATACTTACTTACAACTCCCACTGCTTGGGCAATATCCGGTCTAGTACACACCATTGCATACATCAAACTCCCTACTGCGGAAGAATATGGAACCTTACTCATGTACTCTACCTCTTCATATGAATTAGGACATTGTTCTTTACTCAACTTAAAGTGTCCAGCCAAAGGTGTGCTTACCAGTTTAGCATCCTGCATATTGAACCGTTTCAACACCTTGTCCACATAATCTTCTTGAGACAATATCAACCTGTGATTTTTCTTGTCTCTCTTAATGCTCATGCTAAGGATTTTTTTTGCTGCTCCCAAATCCTTCATAGCAAACGTTTGAGCTAATTTTACCTTAAGCTCTGAGATATCCTGCATGTGAGACCCTGCAACCAGCATGTCATCTACATAAAACAATAGAATAATATATCTACCATTATCAAATCTCTTGAAGTACACACAATGGTCTGATTGACACCTACTGTAGCCATGCTCAGTCATAAACCTGTCAAATTTTAAGTACCATTGCCTACGAGCTTGCTTGAGGCCATACAAGCTTTTCTTCAACCTGCACACAAACTTCTCCTTACCCTTGACCTCAAATCCTTCTGGCTATTCCATATAGATTTCCTCATCCAAATCTCCATGAAGAAACGTTGTCTTAACATCTAGCTGCTTAAGATGCAAATCTTCAAAGGCAACCAAAGACAATACAACCCTTATAGAAGTCATCTTAACAACAGGAGAAAAAATCTCACCAAAGTCAATACCTGGCTTTTGTTCAAATCCTTTTACCACTAATCTGGCCTTGTATCTCATCTGTCCATTCTCACCTTCCTTCAGCCTGTAGGTCCATCTGTTCTTAAGTGTTCTCTTACCAGCTGGCAATTCAACCAAATCCCATGTTTGGTTTTCTCTTAAGGACTCCAACTCCTCAACCATGCCATGCTCCCACTCACTCTTGGACTCCACCTGTATTGCTTCTTCAAAACTCTCTAGTTCTCCACCATCAGTTAGCAATAAATAAAATAAAGAATGAGAATATCTAATTGGAGGCTTACTCACCCTTTCTGACCTCCTGATGGGTGTCTGAGACTCGTCCACAACACGCTGTCCACCCAAATTCTCTGACAGTGACTGACCTCGATCACCTGCAGACCTATTACTGGCTGACGTCAGTTCTGGCTGACCGACCTCGGTACCTATACGGCCGACGTCAGTCTCTGTATGGCCGACGCTGATTTATGTCCTGCCGATGTCGGTTCCTAACCTGCCAACGTCAATCTCTGTGTTTTCCTGTAAGTGATTATTTCTTTTTCCCGTGAGCTCATCTTGGACTTTCATCTCATCCAATTCACCATTGCTCTGCTCAGACTGTTTCAACTTCCTTAGCTGATCACAATACATCACTCTTTTGTTGAAAACAACATCACGGCTCCTGATTACCTTGTTAGTTTCTAGATTCCACAATCTGTAACTAAAATCATCTGAGCCGCAGCCAATAAACATGCATCTCATAGACTTAGCATCAAGCTTCTTTCTATTTTCCTTATCTATATGCACAAAGGCTTCACAACCAAAAACTTTGAGATATGAGAGATCAACCTTTTTACCTATCCATGCCTCTTTTGGAATACCACCATCCAGAGCTGTAGAGGGTCCTCTGTTAATCAGGTACACTGCAGTGTTAACAGCTTGTGCCCAAAACTGTAAGGGCAAACCGGCATACAATCTCATACATCTTGCACGCTCCATTATTGTCCTGTTCATTCTTTTAGCAATACCATTCTGTTGAGGTGTCCTTGGAACCATCCTTTGCCTACGGATTCCATGCATGTAACAATAATCTCTAAACTTATGACTGCAGAACTCACCACCATTGTCTGATCTCAGGCACTTTAATCTTTTACCTGTTTCATTCTCAACCATAGCTTTCCAAAATTTAAAAGTATCAAATACATTAGATTTTCTTCTAATACAATAGATCCATACCTTCCTTGTGGCATCATCTATGAAAGATACATAGTACTGAGATCCTCCAATGGAAGTAACCTGAGCCGGTCCCCACACGTCTGTGTGAACAAGCTCCAACTTGTGCCTCTTCTTAGTAGACCCAGTTTTGAGAAAACTAACCCTTTTCTATTTTCCAAATACACAGTGCTCACAAAACTCTAGATCTATGCCTTTTAAATCTGAAAGCATACCTTTAGACTTAAGAATTGACATCCCCTTCTCACTCATGTGGCCAAGCCTTGAGTGCCACAATTTAGCGTCCACATCTGAAGTAGATAATACAGAAGGAGATTTGTTAGTAACACAATTACACAAATAGAGAGTACCTTCTCTCTTACCTCTAGCCATAATAAGTGCACCCTTGGTCACCTTCCAAGATTCTGCTGTGAGAGTTACTGTACAACCCTCATCCCCTAACTTTCCTGCAGAAATCAAATTTCTCTTCAAGCTAGGAACATGCATCACATCTCTCAACACCCATGTGTTGCTATTCTGCATCTTCAGCTGCACTTTACCTTTGCCAATTATTTTATAGGGCTCATCATCCCCTAGATACACTATTCCAAAATCTCCATGGATATAGTCACTGAAATATTCCCTGTTAGGAGTAGCATGAAAAGATGCACCAGAATCTAATACCCAAGATTCTATATTATTATGCAGAGAGAAAATTAAAGCATCTTGTGCAATACCTGCAATCTTGGCTTCTTCCTTTCCTTCATGCTGGTTGTCCTCCTTAGGTTTTGACCAACAATCTCTGCTTATGTGCCCCATCTTTCCACAATTCCAGCATTGAGGCCTTCTGCCATTTCTGGATTTAGATCTGCCTTTCCCCTTTGATTTGGATCTTGATTTGCCCTTCTTGCTCTTCTCTTTCTGCCTTCCCCTGCTCTCAAAACTTAAAGCGTTCCCAGATGCCTCTTCTATGCTTTTCCTGTGTATTTCCTCATTCAAGATAACACTAACAACATCCTCTACTTTCAAAATATTTGATGCAGATGCAGTATTACTTACTGCCATTACTAAGCCATGCCAGCTTTCAGGCAAAGAGCATAATATCAAAAGAGCTTTTATCTTATCATCAAACACTATATTCACTGAACTTAATTGATTCACAATACCATTGAAATCATTCAGATGAGTAGAAACAGATCCACCTTCATTCATATGCAAATTAAATAACTGCTTCATAAGATATACCTTATTGGAAGCTGAGGGTTTTTCATACAAATTTGCTAACGTAGTCATCAACTCTACCATAGACTTTGCCTATGATAAATTGGATATCACAGTGGATGCTAGACTCAGTCTTATAGAACCCAGATCCTTTCTGTCAAGAACTTCCCATTCTTCGTCCTCCATGTCTTTGGGCTTCTTTGCAATACCTCCTAACGGTAAGTAGAGATCTTTCTGATACAGATAGTCCTCTATCTGCATTCTCCAGTGTTGGTAATTTTTGCCATTGAACTTTTCTATTCTCAATTTACTTTCATCTGCCATTGCTTCTCCCACTCAAACAGAAATCCCTGCAGAAACTCCTGTGAGAACCTGTAATCAATACACACTACACAGATCTGAACCAACTGTTAGTGAACCTGAACTTTGATACCAATTATCAAGCTTTGAACCTGTAACCAAGGCTCTGATACCACTTGTTGGTGGATCAAACCAACAATAGATTACAATTGTGACAGCAATAAATGCGAAATTAAATCAGATTGACTAGTAATTAGAATGATAATAGCAAGAACAAGAGATACAAGAAAACACCCTGAAAACTTGTATTGACAAACTCTTTACAAAAGGAATACAATTGAAGAAAGCTTCTTTCTTCCACACCTCTCCTAGATGTAAAGATCTCTCAATAGATCTCTATTCCTCAAGAGCTCTCTCTCTCAAGAACAATCAACTCCAACAAGCCTGGATTGATTCAATTCTGTACTGTTCTTCTCACACAATGAATTACAATAATTCACTCTCTACAACAATAACTACTACTAAGCTAAGAAGATCTAATTCTACATATAGAATTAGGAGACATGAGCATGTACTTCCAACAAATAGTTAAACCACTTAAACAAGGGCTCTAAAAATAGTAATGCTAATAATAGAGACGCGAGCTTGAGTCTACAACTCAAACTTATCATGCAAACACTCGCTTCTGTCCACGGAAATAGCTTTCTGGACACGCAGGTAACCGACGTCGGTTCTTGATGCTTGTCTGTGACCGTCGTCGGCCGACCTTCTGCCGACGTCGGCGTCTCTGCAACTGCCTGTGACCGACGTCGATAGCTCTTGACCGACGCCGGTGTCTGTGTAGACCCGAACCTGATAATGAATGCTCCTTGGTGAAGTTTTTAGCTCCACACCCTAACACAATGAAGAGAATATCATCAAAAAATGGAGTGAGAAAGAGAGTACATGGAACAACAAAAATGTGCATGCAACAATGGGCCTTAGGTTAAATGCATTATGCTCATTAGTTTTCATGAATTTAATGTTAAGTTCAATATAACTTACTCAATATTAACATTGGTATTTCTAAAACAATCACCATTCTGATTACAGACAAATGACCCTCAAGCCCATTCTAATGATGAGGATCACATTCCTTTGAGAGAAATGCATTTATAGAATGGTAGATATGTTTGTCAAGGGGCATAATAAATGAAAGTGTGCATGATAGGTTGCCTCACAAATTGATATTTTATTTCTTATGATGACTAAATATTATATGCACTCTTGTTTATTCCTCATACCTTTCTTACAACCTTGCCATTACATATTTTGATAGTGATGTATATTTTTATTACATATAGAATTTTGGTGGAGATGAGTTGGCGTAGTCATAGGCATGGTTGGACCATGTCTAGAAGGTATGATAGTTACTTCTTATTTACCAAAACTGAAAAGTTTATTCTTCATGTTGGTTTCTTATTCTTTTATTTTGTCAAGATTTCTAAACTACACATTTTTAAATGTAGGTGTCCAGGGTGACATGCATATGCATGCATTCATGTGGTTGACCGCTTCCACTTCTTTTTCCATTTCTAGAGGCCTAAAGGCCACAACATCAACATTGATATTGCCCTGTGGCTATTGCCTTGGACACTATTTTATATTTATATATATAATATGTATGACATGTTTGATGTGTGGTCAAACATATTATTTGGATAGGAGATTTAAATACAAGTGTTTCATTTCTGGTTTATACTAGATATGTAGTCTTTTGTTTATGTACGATTCAAGCAATGGTTTGGTGGTTAATTTGCATTTACCAATGTATTGCACAATCATGCATGGTTCAATGATGCAATGTTTTTCCCATGTAATGATCATATATTTTTTACGTGTATGGTATGTGATGTTTTTGACTGGTGATATATCGTCTTCACATGTATACCTTATTCTCTTTTCATTCTCTCACATGTTGGTGACAAAGTTCACATGTTTATATGTCTCTATGTCTATATAAAAGTAACCGTGATAAGGA
This sequence comes from Torreya grandis, assembly GCA_037957365.1. Lineage (NCBI taxonomy): Eukaryota > Viridiplantae > Streptophyta > Pinopsida > Cupressales > Taxaceae > Torreya > Torreya grandis. The sequence goes on along the minus strand of JARHVA010005051.1, from coordinate 952,377 downwards.
GGAGTGAAATATCGAATTTGCATGCATATCTTATCTCTCTAACATTTTATGTCTCATATCATGTGTTTTTTTTAAGCAATTAACATAACAACTGTCGATGACTATGGCCCATGATTTGAGGTAGGGGAGGAGGGGTGAGAAGGAATGGGGAAACACTTTAATACATTAGAATGAACATGCCATAGGTAAATATTTCATACTAAAATATAATTATTTCATTTTTTTATTTAAGTTAGAAACATCTTTATGTATAAGGAAACTATTCGTAATTATAACAAATTGGATGTTCTTAGCTTTTGAATATTCTCATGGACCCTCATTTATGTCTAGATTTTTTTAGCTTTTAAATGCTAAAAATATTGAATACTATCATTGAATTTCATGTGTATCATATTTTTTTAAGATGAAGTCTTAAATTTAGAAGAGAATGTGGTTACCCAATTGCCTGAGGACACGGAGTTAGAAACTGCATTGGCTGACAAGACTAGAGAGGTCAAGAAGTTTCACCATGACTTCTCACACTGAGGGATGAGAAGATGGACATTGAAATAAAGTTTGTCAATCTACAAGTTGCCCATGCCTACATAAAGTCACTCCATGGTGCAAGGTAAGAGACTTAGCAGGCCATGAAATTGAAGCATAGAGGAATATTTGTCATATATGAGTAGCAACTGTAGATTTTGAAGGCAGAGTTTGATATCTTATTTGCACAAGCTAATGGGAAGTCTCCCAATAGATGTGGTATTCCATACACAAACAATGATAATTATTTATGTGAAATGACTCGTGTGTTTGATATTACATGATGTATGCTTATGACATTGGATGGAAATCAATTGAAACACATGCTTATTCACATTTTAGTCTATACAATTGATGTTTATTTGCCACCAGTTTCTTAGTTTAGATTGAGTATTTAAGTTCTTTATGAATGAATGGATGACTATGTTTAGAAGTTGTTTAACCAAAAAAAATAAAAATTGACTTATTATGAAATCATGATATGTCATCTTATTGATAAGCATATGGTCTTTGTCATCATGGCTTTTAAAGTCCCTCGAGTGGCTTCCTGACCTATTTTTGCAACTTCTTCTAATCATGTGGTTTATTTTTTATTTTTAAATATAAATTGAGAAAAAATGAGTGGTAATTACATAGTTTATAGGCATTTTTGGATCCATGATATTTTTATATTAATTGAAAACTTACTGATCCTATAACATATAGGTTGTATTATTTATGATTGTTCATAAAAGATGGTATGTATGTCCTAAATGTGCCAAGGTGTCAAATGTCTTGCAAATGACTATTGATAGGTACTTTAGGTAGTTACATTTCTTTCAAAAATAGTTCAATTTTATTTTTGTGATCATTTTTTCATATGTACTCAAAAAAATAAGGGCTTAAGACCCAAAACAATATGAATGGTAACTTTAAATTTTAACAATAAGTCTGCAACCCTATTTTTTGTGCATAGAAATGAAGATTGACTACTTATTATTTGCACAAGGGGAAACATTTCATAGTGTATTATTTTTAAAAAATTTAGTTTGTATCTAGTGAGTCCCTTTTTTATGTTATTAAATGTATGTGAGACCATTCCTACTCTTACTTTTTTTGTTAACTAGTTTTAGGATGACTAAATCCTTTTAGAAAGAACACACTCAGGCTATGAGTACACAAATTATAGTAAAAGAGGTTAACTAAGATATCAAAGGAGTTAGGAACAAGTTTGAAATATGTCACAAAGTTTCTTTGGACATATCACCTTCAGACAGATTTGGTAAATCCCTTTATCAATCTAAAACTTGAGGATAACACTTACAGACTTGTGATGGGTCATTATGCAAATAGAGGAGTCTAAAAAGTTATCAATAGGAGTATAGGAGCATTCTAGTGAAGATAAAGTGTTTTGAAAATTTGTTTGTTATTGGAAATGAGCCTGGAGAGGCTTTATAGGCTTAATAAACCAATGATATTTAGAAAACCATGAATATAAACTTGCAAGAAGTCACTTATAGATTTAGTAAATGGAGACTGTGTCTACAGAAGAGGCAATATCATGGATAGTGTAGTGGAAATCGAGATTAACAAATGGAATCCAATTTTTATAAAGGTATAAGTATTTCCTTCAAAGTATTTCCAATGTTTGATAGCATTTTTAAACATTCATGTGAAGTCAAAACCTTGAGACATAGCTTGAATGTATAGTGAGGCAAAGATCTTCATAGAAAAGTTGAATGAAGGCTCAAGTGTAGAAATTTAATGGATTGAAGAAGTGTATTGTAACCATATAGACGTTATGAAACTTGAAAATTCTTTTGAACCCCTACATGAAGAGAGTAAGATTAATTTGAATGCCTTCAGGTCCTAAAAACATAATCAAATCACATGTTTAGATACCTTGAACCTAAAGATATGTTGAAGAAACATAAACCACATAGTGAAAAATGAATTAGTGAACTATTTCAAATAAATGCAATCAAGAACAATGAAAAGTGTGAGATAAGTGTTGGTTGAATATTTTGTTGATCAGCATACTGATAAACAAAATAGGTCTGATCAGCCAAAGTAAGAAGATTAGTTGTCCAAATGTGTAGTTTTACCACATCAGAAAGACACTGATCTCTCCTCTCATCAAGGGGAGGTTCCCTGTAGGTATGCTATATATATATATATATATATAGAAAACAATACTCATGGGTGGGACAAACCATCCATCTCTCTTTCTGTAGATATGATGCGCGTGAATCAAAGGAAAAACTCAAGGGAAATGACAAATAGTATTCCTCTTCTTTCAGAAGTACTATTCAACAAACCACAAGAATACTCCTGGTAGTAACAACAAAATGTAGCAAAGGATGCAATAACCAGCAAATTGAGATGCAGCTCAAAGTCTTCACCTGGATTGCTCAAGAGTAAGATATGAAGGACAATGAGGGCACAAAGTCACCCCAAGGTCCTTTACACAGAAATGAAAAGAAAACACACTAAAGGCAAATATGGGGGCACAAAGTCTCTCCACAGTCGACTCTTTAGGACACCTTCTTGACTGAAGTCACTAATTCTTCTTGTTGAATTAAAGGAATAGAAGATATATTGAAGAAAAAGACATAAGAACAATTTCCTCAATAACAAAGATATTACAGCACAAAGTCTAAAAAACCACTTGCTTTCTTATTCCATTAACAAAATATGATCAGCAATCTAAGCTCAAAGTCTCAGTAATGCCTTACAATTTGGGCAGAGTTTCATTCTAAATGTAAAAAAAGAGATCCTTATTACAATAGAAGAAAGTCCCTTATATATCCTCTTCAAGAAGGACTTGGGAACAGTCAATACATCATTTTGCGTTGGAATCTGTTAAGAAGACATGCTGGAACTTAGGGGCATTTTACCCATTTGATTTTTTCAATGCAGGGAAATAAGTCATGCTTATTGAAAGTTTGCAACTTTCAATGTCCACCTGGTGATCTGATCTTATCTTCATCATTCCTCCTTGTCTGGTTAATTAAATTGGGTCTTGAATTTATTTTACTGTTCTTGTTCCTTCTCCGCTTTCTGCTAGTCTTAGCTTTGAAATATATGAATGTATTTTGATCTGTATGTATGTATGTTTAAAGGATCAACGGCTAATTCACTGTGTTGAATTTAACATTTTTAGGCACGTCATTCCTTTGTCTTCTTTCAGCTTTTCTATTTGGCACTTTTTTAGATTAAACTTGTCCTTTCGGGCCTTAAGAAATGACCCATTTTGAGTCAGGAAGAGCCTCTCGCAAGGGTATCTACCCTTCGGGTAGTCTTTGAATGGCATTCGAGCTTCTTCGGGAAACTCTTTGAACTTTTGCGATGAACCAACTATTGAACCGTTCCATTGAACCAAGGCTTTGAACCATTTCATTGAACCAAGGCTTTGAACCATGTGTTTGAATTAACCGTTGAACCAAGGCTTTGAACCTTTCCGTTGAACCAAGACATTGAACCAAGATGATGAACTAAACATTGAACCTACTACTGTAAAAGTCATGAAACCCATTGAACTTGTAGAAATGAGCCTGTTTGCAGTTCATAGATTTTTGAAAAGCTTGAAAAATGAGGAATTGGAATGCCAAAGACAAAATTTGGAAAGGGAAGAGATAATTTTGGTCTGTAAGACCAAAAATTCAAATGTTTTCCCAAAAAAAGTTGATATTTTTGGGGGACAACAATAAGTATATTATTATCTACATCAATAACTAACATCAACATCAAGAACAACAACTAACATTAAGAAAAATAACTAGCATCAATATCAATATCAATAATAAATATGTAATTTTTTTACCATTAAATTAAACTATTTATCAATATTGAAACATATTTTTATAAAATTGTTTTATTGACTTTCAGAACTGTCACTTTCATCCATTGGATCGTAGTCATCATTGTATTCATCCTTTATAACATGCATGTAAAAAAATGGTGGTTTTGTTCTTGAAATACTTTGGCCTGATTGTATGAGAGGAAAGTCTGTGTTGTGGGAGATTGTGTATCTCTTTCACAATGTTTCATGTGGTTGCACTAGACAAAACCTAGAGGCCTGAAACAGGTTATTCCAAACACTATATAGTTCAAAACACACTCTAAATGGTAGTTTAGCACTAATGAAAATATTTTGTACTTGATTCAGATGCATATAGACATCTGGATCATTATACACCTTCATCGGCAAGAAATTATCTAATAAGGGCCTTATATATGCTGGAATGGCACCAAGAGTACCCCACGCATTAGGCCAAATGGCATCGTTCAATGGCCATTCATATGACCACTATATGTAGAAATCATGATCGGACCCATCTATGAATGCCATGTACTCATAACTCACCATTGGAACA
>JARHVA010005051.1:852500-942500 GCA_037957365.1 Torreya grandis | reverse complement strand
CTCTTTATAATCAATGAGTGATTTATTTCTTTTTTTAATATATTTTTCAATTTTTTTCTTAAATATTTGTAGGATACAATTCAAATTTTGTAATATCCATATCCAATAAATTTTCCCACCTTACCTAGGCCATACCCAAATATTGTTACATATCCAAGGTGCATTTGGGTTATATCCAACATGGGAAAATGTGATGAGGAGAGAAGGAGAGTATCTATTAACATAGTTTACATGCCCTAGAGGAATTTCCTTAACTCAATCATCAACTCTACTATATGGGTACAACATTAAATTGGTGATCCTGAAATACATTTATGTTTGATCACTGTAGGTGACTTATGATTTTTAGATACTGGTATGAGACACATATTTTGTTCCATTTGTATGGGCACTCTCATAATGGTAATGTTTATGTTACCAAAAGAGTGGTTGGTGATGATGTACATTATATTATTGTTTTTGGGAATTGCTTAAATTCTATCATGATCTTCCAATGGGTAATATTTTCTTGCATTTGATCATCTTAGTTCATCTTAGTCCCTTAAGGGGTACTCTCTTTGCAATTATATGGTTAGATGAGGAAACCACATAGAGCTTGGGTAAAAATAATATTCCAACTAAGGGATAAAGGATGACCACCATTGCAAAAGTAATATAATTGAAGGTGACCACCATCACAAAATTAGTTGTCAAAAGGTAGTTGATATACAAAGTAGTTGTAAAAAAAGGACTAAAGAAATTCTTGTAAGCATGAATAAGGTACTAAAGATACAAACCAATGAAATGAACCTCAAAACTATTGCATTATTTGATTATATAATTTTAGTAACATTATTTGTTTATATAATATTTATAAATTTGGTTTATGTTTAAAACATTGGCCAGCTTTACCACATTACTCAAGGTAGGGTTCAAATATCATTCAAAAAATCCTTTAAGAGACAATACATTTATGCAATATGTTACAACATGTGGGAAATCTAAGAGAACTATTCACCTTTTAAAAAGTTATTTACTTTTCATTGCATGCATTTATTGTTGCTATGTTGTCATTGAAACCTACAAATGGCTGCATGTTAGAAATATTGTCATTGATGTCAAAGGTCTAGCATTGGTGATAAATGCCCCATATCATTTATTGTCTAAAGGTGTTTTTAATGTTCATATTTTAGCTAAAATGTATTGATATTTATTTAATATTAACAAATATATTTTTGGTTGCATAAAAGTCAAAAGAGGGCCCATGGAAAAGTCAAAGAGTCATGGGGTAAAGACAAAAGAGGAATGGGACTCATTTTCCCATGAAGAGTCATCTTGAGGAATTCCAAGAGTCACCAAGTGAAGACAAAAGAGGAATGTCATAATTTCTCATGAAAGGAAACTTTGAGGAATACGAAAATTCACCAAGATAAAGACAAAAGGGGAAAAGATGCATTTGCTTATGAAGGGTCACCTTGTGACTTTTCAAATACAAGGAGTCAAAGGGTCATGCAATTTTGATGTCATTTTTTATGAGGAGTGAAGGGTCACAAAGGGTTAATGCCAAATGTCATTTTGAAAGCTATAAATAAAGGCTTGAGAATCCATTTGTAATATGCAAGAGAGTGCATGGTTTGTAATTATTTTATATAAGAAAAGAGGAGAGAATAGAAAGAGATATTTTAGATTTATATCTTTTGTTAAGAAATAAACATTGAGAGATATTTGTTTTTTATACACAAGATGGGTTAGTGCTCCTATGGGTTGGTGCTCACAAAACTTTGCAAGGGGTTGGTGCTTCTATGGGTTAGTACTCATAAATAGTTGCTATGTTGGTGCTCGGAAAAAGGGTTGGTGCTCCTATAAGTTGGTGCTTGTGAACTTGGTAATTTGAGTTGGTTCTCATTATTATACTTGAGATTATTCTTTGTGGTTTTTCCCACATTGGGTTTCCACATAAAAATCTAGGGTTTCTCTCTCTCTTGTGTGGTGCATGTTATTGTTTCAATTTTATTGCATATCTTGAATATATGGTTAAGTGGAGTTTGATTAAGTAAAATATTTATAAGATATATGATATATTGATTCATCTCCCCTCTCATTATATTCCATGCTTAACAATTTGTATCAGACCAGGTTCCCTGTGGAAAAAGTTTTAGAACTTGAAGGTAGATCGAGGAAAGCATGATGGCTAAATCACTTGAAGGTTTTTATACAAATAAGGAAAATTTGTTTGATGGGAAAAATTATGTTTTTTGGAGCATAAGGATAAGGATTTACTTGATGTCTCTTGAATTTTACATTTGGAAAGCAATTGCGGATGAATACGAAGAGCCACAGACACTTGTGACTACTCCAATAGAAAAGAAGGCAAGTGAAAATAATGCTAAATCCTTAAATGATATTTTATGTGGTTTATGTGAATCAGAATTTGTTAAAGTTATGCAATTAAAATATATTCATGAGACTTGGGTAAAGCTTGAAAATATTTACAAAGTTGATGGAAAGGTTCAGCAAGCTAAGCTCTAGACTTTCAGAAGATAGTTTGAGATTTTTAAAATGAAAGAGGAAGAAAATATAGTGAGTTATCTTTTGTGGGTTTATCAAATAGTTAATCATATTCAAGGCCTTAGATAAAAGTTAGAATAATTAGTGGTGGTATAAAAAATTTTGATATCTCTACCAATGAGATATGATGCAAAGGTTTTGGCAATCGAGGAGATGAAGCATCTAGCCAAGCTAAAGATGGATGAACTACATGGTATTCTTACGGCATATGAGATGTGGACTGAAAAAGAGAAACCCTCAAAGAGGGAAGTTAATTTCAAGACATTAAATAAAGACAAGGCTAAGATTCAAGAAACATGTGATAGCTCTAGTGATGATGAAAATGACAATTGAGCTCTATTCATCTGCAAGACAAAAAAGGGCATCAGTAAATATCAAGTAAAATTACCTTTTAAATGTTTTAATTGTGGAAAGATTATACATTTTGTAGATAAGTGCCCAGATAAGAGTAATGGTGACAATGAAGAAAGAAGATCTACATACAAGAATATTTTCAAAGACAAATTTAATAAGGGATTCGACAAGAAAAGTTTATACTCTAAAGATCATATCTCAACCAAAGATAGTGGAGTCAGTGATTCAGATGAAGAAGAGATTCTATTCATGACCATACATGAATATGTCTACATAAGCAAAAGTATAGAAGAAGAAGAACAACAAGAACAAGAACAAGATGAAGCTGAAGTGAATCTGGAAGGAGAACTCATTTGTGCCTTAGAATAATTACAAGATCTTGAGAAAGAATCGAAGACTGAAGATATAGATCAAGAAAAATGAAAAAGAGTCAAATAAAATAATTGAATATATACAAGCACACATTAAATAAGATAAAAATATTGAAGAAGATCTAACATCTTAGTTGTAAGAATTAAGTGAAGAATGTGAAAGGTATGTTGGTGAAATTGCCTCTTTAAAAGCAGATTTTGAGAAAGCAAATAAAATAGTCAATGATAAAACAACTAATGATTCAAAATTTGAGAATATCACTAATATGCTAAATAAGATACTAGAAAGTCAAAAATCAATATTAGATAATATAGGTACCAAATTTGAGAATAAAAAGAGCTATGTTGAAACTCTTACAAAAGAGGAAACAAAAAGGGAGAAAGTTAAGAAAATTGAGGACATCTCAAACAAAGAAGGCTGAAAGGAACAGAGCTACAAAAGAGAATCAGGTCAAAGATACACCAAAAATTTCTATTTTTATGGTTAATATTTGTATTGTAATGAATATGGTCATAAAATAGAATGTCAAAAAAAGGCTAACAATTTTAGAAATAAAGAGAAGGAAACTCATCTAGAGTCAAGCAGAATCCACAACTCTTTTGCTCCTCTATCAGGATTTAATGAAGAGGCCATAATATGTTACAAGTATAATAAGTTTGGACACATAGCCTAGTACTATAGAATCATGTTCAAGTCAATCAAGGCTTAGAGTTTCAAGGCTCCATTTATCAAGAAGAAAGTTTAGATAGGTTCATGGCAGAAGAAATAACCTAAAAAGTCTATGTTAGTTCACACAGCTTTGCATGCAAGAAATGAAGAAAAGTCATGGTTCATTAACAGCAGATGTTCAAGGCATATGAAAAGAGACAAGAGTAAGTTCATAACCTTGAAGAAGATCAGTGGTGGCATAGTGAAATTTAGAGACAATACTATTGCCATAATTATCAGACAAGGTACACTAAGTTTGGATAATGGTAGAACTAAGACTAAAAATGTTCTATATGTAGAAGGTCTTAAGCATAATATTTTGAGTGTAATTTAAATGTGTGATCAGTGACACACACTAAAATTTTATGTAGAAGGTTTTGAAATTAGGAGAAAATATTTATATGTGTTGGTTGTAGATACTTAGAGAACAAGCAATAATTTGTATATGTTATCAGAGATCAAAGGTCAAAGATGTTATTTGAGTCAGATTGAATAAAGTTGGCTATAGCACAGGAGAATGGGACACATAATTTTTTATAATTTCTTCAACATAAACAAGAATCAAGTAGTCAAAAATCTTTCAAAGATTACAAAGCCCTCTAGCATGCTTTGTGAACCATGTCAACATGGGAAGCAGGTGAAAAGATGGTTTAAGACAAAAGAATACTCGACCAATTAGATGTTAGATCTTGTTCACACTGATTTGTGTAGACCTATGGGAACTCAAAGTGCTCAAGGTGAGAAATATTTCATGTTTCTCATTGATGGTTTTACATGTATGACTTGGGTAATATTTTTGAAGAAAAAATTAGAAGATTTTAGCCCCTTCAAAGCATTCAAGGCTTTTGTTGAGAATGAAACTAATTTGAAGATCAAGTGCCTAAGATTAGATCGAGGAGGATAATTCATGTTAGATGAGTTTATTGAGTATTTTGAAGACCATCAGATAAAGAGATAGTATTCAGCATCTAAAACTCTATAGCAAAATGGAGTAGTTGAATGAAAAAATAGAATAGTTTAGGAGATGGCAAAGACAATGATAAATGTATCCAAGATACCAAAAAAATATTAGAGAGAGGTAGTAGGTATAATAGTGCACATATAAAATAGAGCATTGTTAAGATTCAATAGTGACAAGACTCCCTATGAGCTATGGAAAGACAAACTAGCTACAGTTGATTATTTTAGAGTTTTCAGTAGCAGATGCTTTATAAAGAGAACCAATGAAAAATTGGGTAAGTTTGAATCTAGAACAGATGAAGGTATATTTATTGGATATTATTGTAAAATTAAGGCTTATAAATGTTATAAAAAAATAACCAAGAAGATTTTTGAAGGTGTAAGTGTCAGGATAGATGAAGATGTAGTACAAAGAGCCAGTGATCTTGTGGATACTCCTGAAATTATTGGAAAAAAAGATTTTGAAGAGTCAGATGAAGATGAGAAGGAGAAGCAAAAGGACACCAAGACCCCATCCAAATATGTTTAGAGAAATCATAATAAGAGTGACATCATCAGGAATATAAATGAAGTAATTCACACTAGAAGGATGATGGTAGGTGAATTTGAGTAAGTAATTTTTTTTTTTATCTAAAATTCAGCCTAGAAAATTTTTAGAAGCTAGACATGATAAGCATTGGATTAAGGAAATGGATTAAAAATTAAATCAAATATAAAAGAATGATATTTGATAATTAGTGCCTAGACCAAAAGATTAAAATGTAATAGGAAAAAAATGGGTATACAGACATAAGTTGGATGAAGATGGTGAAGTTACTAGGAATAAAGCAAGGTTAGTATGTAAAAGATATGCTCAGATAGACGGTATAGATTTTGAAGAAACTTTTTGACTAGTGGCAAGGCTAGAGGCTATTAGAATGTTTCTTGCATATGCATTGTTTAAAATTTTCAAAATGTTTCAAATAGATGTCAAGTCTACCTTCCTGAATGGGAATCTAGAAGAGGAGGTCTACATTGAGCAGCTTGAGGGATTTATTCTCTCAAATGATAATAGCCATGTATGTAGATTGAATAAATTATGGTATAGATTGAAAAAATATCCTAGATCTTGGTATGTAAGTCTTGATAAGTACCTACAAGATTAAGGTTTTAAGAGAGGTTTTGCTGACAGTAATCTCTACATCAAAATAGAAGGTGAGCATCAGTTGATTGTTGTGGTATATGTTGATGACATAATATTTGGAGGTAACATTTAAATAATGACAAAAGATTTTTTTGATAATATGCAAAAATAATTTGAGATGTATATGCTTGGAGAATTGTCATTTTTCCTAGGGTTGCAAATATTTCAATCAGATAAAGGAATTTTCATATCTCAAAGAAAATTTTGAAAGGAAATGTTGAAAAAAAAAGTTTTGAAGATTGTGCACTAGTTGGCAGACCAATGAGTATAGGAAACAAGGTGAGTAAGGATGAAGATTCACCTATTGAAGATCAATCTTTGTATAGATCTATGATTGGTAGTCTTTTATATTTGACAGCATCAAGGCCAAACATCACGCATATACTAGGCATGGTTATGAGATATCAAGTATCTCTGAAGGAGAGTCATGTTCAGTTGGTGAAGATAATATTTAGATATGTCAAGGGGACATTAGATTATGGATTGTGGTATCTCATAGGCAGATATTTCACTTTGGTTGCTTATATAGATTTAGATTGGGTAAGTTGCTTGGATGACAAAATGAGTACAAGTGGAGGAGCCTTCTTCCTTAGTGATAGCTTAGTATCATGGCTAAGCAAAAAGTAGAATTTAGTATCACTTTCTACAGCTAAAGTAGAATATATTATAGTGGTATTATTTTTTACTCAAGTGATTTGGATGAAGCAAACTTTGGAATATATCAAGGTAAAATATGATGAACCTATTTCTATTTTTTTTGACAACACAACTTTTATTAATATTTATAAGAATCTAGTGATGCATTCAAAAACAAAACATATTCCTATCAAATATCACTTCTTGAGAGAGAAAGTTTCACATCAGCAGGTTAAGATGGAATATATCAATACTATAGAATAGATTACAAATATTTTCATAAAGGCACTACCAAAAGACACATTCAAGCACCTATGGGAGAAGTTAGGATTAATTTATTTTACTTCCTACCATTGAGGATCAGCATCAGCTAAGGGGGAACTAAGTGTTAGATCTAGGATAGGCCCTTTTTCATTGATGTCAAAGGGGGAGAGGAATAGAAATAGGTATATGAATAGGTGCAAAAATAGGTACAAGTTGCTATAATAAGGGGGAGTTATTGTATATGCAAGTTAGCATGTGTAACATAGGTTTCAGGAAGTGGTACTTTTAGTTTGAGGTTGCCATCAATGATAAAGGGGGAGATTATTTTAAATATTATCATTGATGTCAAAGGTCTAACATTGGTGATAAAGGCCCCATAGTATTTATGGTCTAAAGGTGTTTTTAATGTTCATATTTTAGCTAAAATGTGTTGATATTTATTTAATATTAACAAATATATTTTTTTTTGCATAAAAGTCAAAAGAGGGCCCATGGAGAATTCAAAGAGTCATGAGGTAAAGACAAAAGAGGAATGAGACGCATTTTCCCATGAAGAGTCATCTTGAGGAATTCCAAGAGTCACCAAGTGAAGACAAAAGAGGAAGAGCATAATTTCTCATGAAGGGACACTTTGAGGAATACGAAAAGTCACCAAGATAAAGACAAAAGGGGAAGGATGCATTTACTTATGAAGGATCACCTTATGAATTTTCAAACATAAGGAATCAAAGGGTCATGCAATTTTGGTGCCATTTTCCATGAGGAGTGAAGGGTCACAAATGGTGAATGCCAAAGGTCATTTGAAAAGATATAAATGAAGGCTTGAGAAGCCATTTGTAATATGCAAGAGAGTGCATGGTTTGTAATTATTATATATAAGAAAAGAGGAGAGAATAGAAATAGATATTGTAGAGTTTTATCATTTGTTGAGAAAGAAACATTGAGAGATAATTGTGTTTTATATATAAGAGGGGTTGGTGATTTTGTGGGTTGGTGCTCCTATGGGTTTGTGCTAAAAAATAGTTATTGTGTTGGTGATTGGCAAAGGGATTGGTGCTCCTACAAGTTGGTGCTTGTGAACTTTGTAATTTGAGTTGGTGTTCAATCTTATACTTGAGATTTTTCTCTGTGGCTTTTTCCACATTGGGTTTCCATGTAAAAATCTAGTCTCCATGTTATTGTTTCAATTTTATTACATATCTTAAATGTATATTTAAGTGGAGTTTGATTAAGTAAAAGACTTATAATAAATATTATATACTTATTCACCCCCTCTGTCATTGTATCTCATGCTTAACATTGCAATCAAGCTTCATTATCTTTATTATGTCCACCCCTATCTCGGTTCACTACCCTGTTAAGCTCGTCATCCCAAACTTGTCATTTCAGATTGTTACGAGGTGGGGTTGGAAAAAGTGTGGTCTCCTATGATATGCTCATATATCTATGTCTATTCATATTTTCTATGAAGTCTCTCTATCTATGGGTGGAATTTTCATGCCCATCCTACATCTTTTGGAATGGATGAGGCATTGGGTGTTGTGCATTCAATATCACCCTGCTTTGCACCTTGTTGTAAACTTGTTCCATATATTTTTTAAAGAATTCCATAGTTTCTATGCTTCTATCCACTACACAACATTTGTCAAATATCTTTCATGCTCTACATATTAGGGCCTCAACATCATCAACTTTTATAATATATGGGATTTGTTCATATATTGAAAATCATCTAGTGATAAATACAAAAAAATATGTAAAACATATGACTACAACTAGTTACTAGACTTACAATATCAGCCCCCTTAGCTGGTCTTCAGTGTCATCCACCAGATTTGTTGCAACACCTTTTAGTTCACAGCCTGATCCTTGCATATCCATATCTGATACACCATGCATTTTGGTGTGAAAATCTCAAAAATTCATGACTTATCCCTCATTTTTAATTTTAAATCCATTATCCTTAACCTAGGCAATGAAAATTTATTATAAAACTGCAATCACCTCAAATTTATCAATGCATATAGTATGCGGGGGAAACAAAAATTACATGTTACTCAACATCAGTGGTATTGATGCTCTCATTAACACCATGCATTGTGGTTGCATCCTCTAAAAATACTTGAGTTGTCATATTTCTCATTAGGTCCACCTTGAACACATGCTTGCAAGTATATCCTTAAATTGAAAATGAACAATTACATATTGACATAGAAGGCATTACATTGAAGACATGATAATTCAACATCTCATCTTTCATACTTTGCACCCATGCCATATGAGGGTCACTATTGTCAAAGGTAACATGAGAATCTAGGATGTTCAAAGCCCGTACCCATAAAATATTTTTGTGTCTTTCTACTTTGAAGTTCCTATGGAAACTAGTGTCCTTGCATAGCTATATCCACCAATACAGTATGTAAATCAATGTTGTTAGTTGGTGAACTAACCAATCCACCTTGTGATGTGTAAAATACATTACTATGATTAAGAAATGACATTAAAATGGGAATGGTAAGATTCTATAGATGCATTGGTGTTTTGTCCAACATGCAAAAGTATCTGACAATATTGCAACCACATTCCAATCGTGTATGCCTAGTGTTATTCCCAGTATTTGATAAAGGTGAGTTGAGAGGAGTGATATCTTTCTAAAAACTTTTTAGACTCCCTTTTATCCATTTCCTCATCATCATAACTATGCATTATGAACCCCAAGTCTTAAAACACTGCATGTCTACCATCATCACCTTTCACCTTTGATATCAAACTCTTCAACCATGTGTGATAAACATGCCAAATGCATAAGTATACCTCACAGTTTAATGTCTCCCTAAATAAAAAAATAGTTTTGCATAAGCAAATGGAATAAGTTTGGGATGGTGTCTATGAACATACAAATATGAAGTCCATGATGTGTGTAGGAATAATGATGATGAACTTGATAGATTTTATCTCTGCACTGGCATCATCATCCATGAAGGCACTAATTTTCCATTCAATTTCTTTCAAATGCACTCTTTGAATAAGAATATGCATCCATTGTCTTATGTTGAGAGTACATGACCAAGACATAATGACCCATGTAATGGGCACACTTCCATGTTTAGAATCAAACACCAATAGTGTGTATAATTAAAAGTGTACAAGAAAAAATAAAAGCATTAGAACAACTACTATTATTAAAAACATCAGAACAACTAATATTATCAACTACTCTTACATACATTGGAATAATACCTTCATTGAATATGTCCCAAATGTTACATCCATCACCAATAAGCTATGATTCTCAAATCTTAACAACCATTCCAACTGTTGTGGGAGTTGGATGCCCAAGATGAAATGGATTTCCCCATCCCTATCAAGCTCTCCCCCTTTGTATCCCTGATTAAAAAAAACCACTTGTCAAGATTCTCTAATGCCCATTCCTAAACAATTATTGCATCATTAGCATTGTACACATATTTTTCCTCTTTGATCAATCAATCTTTGTTGTATATGATGTCCTTGCTCAAGAAATTATCCCACTCTATTTCACCACTAAACAATACAAGTTTGTCATGCACCATCTTCTGGTGTTTAAGGTGGATACAATTAGTAGACATTCCCAACAATAGCAGCATATGAACCCATTCATTAAGTTGGGGGCTGATGTGAGGAGAAAAAAAAATATTTTTTTCCCTTAAATTGATCATATTTTTGGCTATGGTAATAGTTCTTCTCATTTTCCATGTGTTCTACTTGATTGTATGTGAGTAGCACATAATCAGGTCTATAGACCATGTGTCATGTGTTAAAATGACAATGACAACCGCACCTTATATGCCTTTGACTTGGTTGGCTACCCTTTCCTGACTTGGGAATTAAAGACTTGTATTTTGGCATGGCATTAATTTCCCAAAAGTCATCAGGGCCATATGAACACCAGTACCTACACAATTGTGGGTAAAAAATAAATAGTAATGCAAGATGAAAAAAAGTACATGAATAGAACATTATAGCATCTAAACAAACACCAGCTCCAAATCTATAGTGTGAGGTGACTCAAATGACATATTCATAGGTTGTGTTGATCATGATATCCTTTCTAGTAAAATTTGAATTTATCTTGCAATGTGAAACACAAAAATTTGTATGGAATAACGCCCTTCTCGATTCTCCTTTGATGAAGTCATGAACCCTACCCTGCTTAACCCAAGAAACCCACAGGTCTTCCTCATTGGTGTCAAGAAAATTGGCCCACTTGATAGAACTAAAATCAAATGGACTCTCACCTAGATTTTATAGTTCAAGGCACATTATTTCTTCCCACCTTTTTTCCATCTATTGTAGCATGTAAGGAGAACATTTCATTGAATGAATTAGAAATGTACTTTTCATATTGAGTGAATGCAAGTTTGCATGTATTGCAAAGAATATTTTTTTCAATTGAAATCAATATAAAACACTTCATAAAACATATCAAAATAAATACATCAAAACATAGAAATGGAAAAAATAGTGTATACACCAGGGAGTTGCATTTATAGATGATCTTCAGTGGCATGCACTAACTATGTACATGTGGGTCAGGCCCAGGAATGTGATTTTGATATGAATCCCATAGCTTCAATAAAGGGTTAAAAAAATAAAAATTGCCAGGAAGCCCATAAAATGAAGACATGGTTTTAAAAACAAGGGAATTTACTATGAAGCCCATAGAATCAGGAGAGGGTAAAAAAAGTGAAATTTCTAAGAAGACCACGTGATATTACCATAATTCCCATGTACCAAAACACAATTTTTGGCCACTAAGTTTATGGAGGCCTATGAGAAGACAAAACACAATTATGAAACAAAGTGAAAGCTTCTTCTTCATTAAATGTCCAAAATTATACAAAAAGTTGTCATGATCAAAAAGCTTCTTCTTCATTATATGTAAAAAATTATACCACTATCCAATGTCAATTATTTAAAAATAATTTAAATAGTACCCATCATGATCATGTGCATTTATATTGTCCTTAGATTATTCTGATGGTGTTGGAAAATGACATCTTTGCCACATTGCTTCTTAGTATGTAAGGTCATCCAACACGTGTTTGGGATCTAATTCAAGATTTGAATCTAGAGAATTACACAATTATACACAAGTATCATGAAGACCATCCCATGTTGAAATTTGAAATCTAATCAGAAGGTGATATGTATGAAATAATATCTCTAGCAAGAATGTTGCATAACTATTTCTATAAAAGTACATTGCAAACCAACTTTTCATCACGGGATTCAATGATATTTCATGCTATAAAATAATTAATTTAGATAAGAGATTAGACTTAAAAATTATATCCATCATTTCCATTTATCAACATGACCAATTTCCTTTTAACGTATCCAAAGTAAAAGCATTATTAGTATTCCACCAAATCCTGGCAACGTGATTTGCATGAGTAACTGAAGAAGGTTCTGGCCGAACTGAAAATTTCATTCAATTCAACTATAACTTGATCTAAGTCTCTTCTTGTTACATCTCTGAGTTGGATTAGGGAATTCCATAATTTATTGTGATTCCAACTAGAGATGGGTTCCAAAAACATCGACATACTGCAAACAAACACACAAACCATCAATATTATAAATATCATATTAACATTCAACACTAGTGATTTACAAGTATTTTATGGGCCTCCATACTAAGATGGAGCCAGAACATGCATGTGAGTGGAATCTCAACCATGAGATAATGGGCTTCACCTCATATCTTATATAGTTAAATACAACTACGTGTTCTTAATATAACCTTCATTTCATACAAGTACTTGGCACTAGATATATAAGGAAAAATTAAATTAATGTATAACCCCTTTGATTGAATGTCAAGAGCTCTTCATAATACATGATAAAATAAGCATAAGAGACCTTGCTTATATAGGGTTCGATGAGAATATAAATTATGAAATGACCAAGCATTGTGTGTGTGTGTGTGTGTGTACACATATGTGTGTACATGCACTCCTCAAGGGCATATATACACGTGGCTTGATCTTTAATATAGTAAAAGGGGAAAATAAAGGCGCAAAGAACCCATAAATTAAGGATATAGCCATATGGGCTAACCAAGAAAAAGACACTAAAAGAATATTTTGGACATTTTGAGAGCATTCATAATTGTAGAAAGGAAAACGAATAGTCGATATTTAGGTTTTCATACAAATTCATTTGATGGATATATTATTATATCAAAATAGTATTCACAAAATTTAAATTTATGAGGAAGACCTAAGTTAGGGTATGATGACATAAGGCCCAAAAAAAGGAAAGTCTACTAAAAACATCTAAATGTATGCACCTAGACCATATGTGATAAATAAAAGGGTCTTGTACTAGAATTAGGTGTCTAAAATAAGACACAAATATAAAAGGAGAGATGGGTCATCAATTGTAAATCATATCATTTATAAATTATATAGACTAACTAATATAATTCATATGATCATAAATGTTGATTTTTGTTATTGTTGTTGTTATGTGTTAAGAATATGATTATATAATATTGTACATTAGGAACCATAATGTAGGTTAAAATGAATTCATTCAAAATTATATTTAAAATAATACATTGCAATATAAAAAGGGGATATTGAATATAATACACAAGAGTTAAGTTTTTAAGATCGTTCTCCTAACAACTTATGATTGTTAAGTAGCTTAATGTGTATGTTTGTGCCTCTAAAATTGAGATTGAAGAAAAGAGTCTAAATATGAACAATGAAATAAAGAGTTATGTTCATGAATCTTAAGGAGGACAACTCTTTGTTGGGTTATCTCTCTAATGAATAGAGATACACATGTTTGACCTTCATAATGAATAAGATTTCATATAGAACAATTATTTCCTCTAAAGAGAAAATAAACCATTCCATGAATGTCTTAATAAGTTAGAAGCATATATACATAATGTTCCTTTGACTTTGGTTATTTATTATAAATTTTTAAAATACATTAATGTGTGGAATAAACTAATTTGACTTCATGAAATGCTGATGAGAGCATACTAGTGATTGCCCCAAAATAAGTCTCAATCCAAAAGGAAGAATGATGTATTTGGGATTTTAAATAAGTCCATGTTCTATTTGAAGATAATGAAAAAATTAGTGATCCATTTTTTATAATAGTTTCAATGGTTTTGTCGAAGTTGATTTATATAAGATTTTTATCTATCATCTCTTATGTATTTATGAATATCAGCATGTATCGTGCCTTGATATAAAATGTATTAGGAGTCACATGATTGATATCAATACCAATTCCCTACAAAAAAAAAAATAAGTACAATGGGCATACCAATTTTTATTGATCCCTTGTTGACATAATTTTATAAATGATTCAAGAGCCTTGAAAGAATATATATTATGATCAATTCTTGTATCTTCCATACATATTAATATGTGAACCAACAGATCACCACATCCAAATTAGTTGCTCAATGACAGAAATGGATGCCAAAATCAACCAAAAATAACTACATGTGGATTTGAATTTTACCCACAACAGTTTGTATAACATAGAAGTAATAATTTTATTAACATGATCCCAACTAGGACCATGAAGTATAGGTCCCTAAATATAAAAACCATGAAATATTTTTAGTGACACTAAAGTTTATAAGATAAGCAATTTTTCTTTCACATCCTAAAACCAATGTGAGATATATCATCTCTGAAGTGTATTAATTGTAGTATAACCCTTACATAATCTCTCTTCTCCAATATGGCTCCATGAGCTTAGAACTAGTGTCAGTGTTTTGAGAGCTAGACATGATATTGACTTCATGAGTTAATATTGAATCTCTATTTTATAATAGCATTTAGGAGTCATGACATAAAGCAATTATTAATAAAGCCTATGTGTCTCAAGTCTAAAAATATTGAGGTAACAGAAAAAGATGTCACACAAAAGAAGAGGAATGATTTAAGGAAATATAAACATGTTCATCCAGCAAGAAATGTGAGAGGACTTCCAATCTACAAAACACTCTAGTACCATCTGCCTATGTCAGGGCCACCATTTAAAAATTATATATAATAAACTATCTCTGTAAACACACATTTCAGGCCTGTCTATAGGAACCATCATCATTGGATTCAAACCTATCCTTGATGATGGGTTTTGTAGAGAAACCCAAAACATCAGAGTTATCCATAAAATTCATTCTTAGAAACTCTTATACTATTGCACACTACAAACTTAACCTTGAAATACAAATATATCTGCCAGGCTATATTTGAACAGAGTATAAAGATCGACAAAAAAATAACTTAAAGCACATTTTTGTCAAATTTATTAATTGTGATTGCCATTATTGATATTTTTACTAAATTCTAGGCTACAATAGGAATGTGCATTGTTCAATTGATGTCTTCAAAGAACAGAATGCTTGAAAAATATACAATGCAAAGCTATAGCAAGGATGTTCTCAAACTCTTAACTAATGCATTTCTAGAACAACACCCAACCATGTAAGCTTCTTCCATGTTCCATATGCATGTAGTAAGGCAGGTCTACTAGATAATGACTAGAAATTCTTCCCTCACATGAGTGAAACATGTTGCATTATTTCCTATAATGATTTATTAAATATGTAAAGTTGGTTGATAACATAGCATTTTTGACACAAGGCTCTCTGCCAATCTGCCGATATAATGAACATTTTGACTTCTTTTTATTTCAACATTATAAGGACATCCAAATTTTAGTGCTCCCTATAATTTAAGTATAGTCATATATGTCAAAATTTCAACATTTCTTGTACATGAAAAAATTAAAACCCAATTTCAGCCATGCATGATTATATTGCACTTTTCAAATTATTTATAGAGGGGCCAATATTTTTCTGATATACTCAAAAAGGATATAATACTAATGTGTTCATGGGCCAAATGGTATCTAAGAAAATAAACACACATTGTACAAACAAATGTCAGTAATCAAATTATAATTTTCCATGGCATATTATTTTAACTTACATCGAAAGCCTGTTGGATTCAATATATGATCTGTTAAATGGAAAGCCAATTATATATAAATAGGGGAATCACTTTTGATTGGCTTGTTAAATATATGACCAGCTACACTGGACTAAAATAGAGAAATTAATATATTCAATTTCATTATACTCTAATTATAAATTCTATGTGGCCTCTAATTTGAGGGTTTGTGTGTTTTATTCAAAGTCTTACAGCCTAAATTATGGTTTAAATTTTCCTATCTTTTTTTTCACTATGCATTTGACAACTCAAATTCCGTATGGGAATCTCAAATTTTATTCCAATCAATTTTGGAGTAAAATATGTTTACAAACTTTACACCAACTTACTATCCTTATATTTATGTTTTTCCTCATATACTCAATATCTCAATTCATAAAATAGAATATGCCATATAGGTATTTATGCTTGTTTGCCATAGAACATGCCATTTTTGAGATTTGAACATGGATCATCTTGTAAATATGATTTGCACACAGATCATAAGAAAGGCAATGTTGAATAAAATTTTACATGGCAGGTAAAGTTTAGTCATCTTCCCAGGGTAGATAACTGATAGGTTTGTTCCAAAGTTTCCCCTAGCCAAAATGATAACATATACCTCACCCCTCTTCCCAAGTGTCACCCTCTATAACAAGCTCCAATGTCTAAGTAATTTGGAAATGTCAAAGTAACCAAGGCCAGAGCTTATTACACAATGTCTAGTAATGAAATGGTAATACCAAATTTCTAGGAAACATATTTCAATTCTATCAAAACAAGGATATATAAAATCTATTAAAATAACGATATTCTAGGGTTTCCTCAAAAAATATATGTTCACAAACCTAGAGAACTTTACATTGGTTTTTCTGACAGAAGGAGCCTTGTAGTGGTAGTATAATCCATTCGCATTGCTTTCCCTTCCTATTTTCCAAGCTCAATATAGCACGTCGCTTGCCCTTCCTATTTATCAAGCTCAATCTAGTATGTCACTCCACATCCAAAATTACATAGCAAAAATTATGGGAAAGGGAGATAGGAAAACTAAATGGAGAAAAGGGAAGAAATTCAAACCCACTGTTCCCACTTTTTTTCCCCTCCAATCTCTAAAGTATGGTGACTTTGATAGTCATGGTTCCGCTAAAATTGTAATTAAGTGGTGATGATCGTGGTTAACCTGAAATCATAGTTAAGTGGTGATGGTCATGGTTAGGTAAACTCATGGGTTTAACTCTTTAATATGTGAGGGTTAAATAGTAAATGTCTATGACTTTTCATCACTGACGACATTTGACCAGTGATGACTAGCATGCACTGAGAGTTGGCATGTGCTAGTTAAGCTCATTGAGTGGCAATGGACAGCCTGACTCCACCTTTGAAAATAGTTATTATGATCAATTGAAATCCATGTTTCCAAGATCATGGGGAGATAACAATTTATCTCCATTGGTTGTTGTGAGTCCTACCAAATTTGACAACTACTATTTCAAGCAATTGGTAAGCATGAAAGCACTGCTGAATTTAGAACCAATTGTCACTCAGTAGTAGTCAACTAGCAAGTACTCTGAAGGTGCAAAGGAAGTTGAATATTAATATTAAGTATTATATAATATATAATCCTTTTCGAGGTAAATTTAGCTTGTGTCTATTATATGATATAATAAATATTATGAATCGTAATGGTCTTATAGTTGTTGAGCTACTAGCACAACACCTATTGAATTGTTTTACACCATTGGTTATGATGTCTACCCCACAACTCTGTTAGTTAGAAATATGTTTAATATATAAATTCATAAAATACATATAAATACACAAGAAAATGAAATGAACATAAAAAAAATGATTGTAAACAATATAATTCACATTCATAAGTATGTTTAAGTTGTCTAATATATAAATTCATAAAATACACAAAAATGCATAAGAAAATGAAATAATTGTGTTTGATACTACAAACAAACCAATTTTTATATTACGATTATATTTATTTTATTAATTTTATCAAAAACAATAATAATTTAGAAAAATAATTGTAAAGAATACAATTCACATTCATAAATATATTTAAATTGTCTGATATATAAATTCATAAAATACACAAAAACATGTAAGAAAATGAATGATCATGTCCGATACTACGAATAGAGTAATTTTTTATATTGTTATATTTATTTTAGTAATTTTATCAAAAACAATAATAATTTGTAAAAAAAAAATTGAAAATTTTGAAAAAATGGTGTACAAATTTTTACCTACTTACACAGTTTTTCCAATATTTTTACTAATATTTTTTTAAAGACTGTATGTACAACCAGGTGACAATATCAATGACTCTTAAAAATCCGCATAAAAATAAATAAATAAATAATATAAAAAAGTGGAAATGGTTATATAAATTTCTAAGCTTATTTAAGTTTATGTTCATCGTTGTTCTAAAATGAATCTTATAGAATGTGAAGATGGCTGAGTTAGTACAATATGCCCGAAAGGTTAAGGATTCGAGCAAAGTTTAAGGTTTATTGACTTATGGTTGCTTAGCGTATGAAGGGGAAGAGCAATAAAGTTTAGAAATAAAAATAGCGCCATTCGTATGTTAAAGTCATCCTTAGAAAATATTCCTTATAGGTGTAAATTGAATTACTTTTGCACAGAAGTGTGATATAGTAATTCTTAAAGTTAAGATTTTTAAACATAAACTTAAATTTATAAATAATACGCATTTTATAATCATTTTGATGAAAAATGATATACAATTATTTTTTTGTGAATGTTGTAGATGCTATTTGAATTTGATGACATATTATTAGGTGAACTTCAAGTATAACCATGTCTTGAATAGCTTTGAATAGAGATTGAAATTTTTTTAAAAATATAATTCATTATTATTTTTATATTAAATTTAAATAAAATTATGTTAATATTGATATATTAATCAGAATTTAATATTTTCACTTAAAATACATGTCAATTATTAATGAAAATACCCAGCACTATGATATCAATAACACATTATATGTTTTAATACCAATTATATATTAATTTGTATGAATTAGTTTTTTTTTTGGATTTTAATGAATTATTAATGTTGAAAATTTGAATAGATTATTAAAATGATTGTAGTCCAATTTTTTAGGATAATGATTTTCAAGTCATTTACCAAAGAATAATTTTTTCTAGATACTTGATATGAAGAGTCAATCTGATAAGACCAAGACCATTTAATAGATTGGATGCCTTTTAATAATGGTTTCTTAACCAAAGGAATGCTTAGATTTAAATATATACTTACTCAACAATTATAATCCACTATATGTATTCCAAAATATGAATAAAAATATTGATATCTATATAACTTTAAACTTCTATATCATAAAAAAGTGAATAAATTATTAATATTAACATTAATTCATGCATGTATATTTTTAAAAGTGATTTAATGTACTATATTTTTCTCTATTACATTCAAACATAAATATTTATGTTTGATTATATCAATACCATGTTTTTTTTAACTTTGGTTATATTTTGAATCATTTACAATGGATATCTATTGTTTATCAATTTTACTTTTAACATTTTATTGATATTACTAATAATTCATACATATATTCTCGCATCTTAATTTGAGGGCAATTGTGGAACTCAATTATGTAACACCCCCACATGCCATGTTCATTCATTCACAAGTAACAACGATCACCAGTTACATTTGGGTTGTAAGGTATAAGTTCTACCATACGACTCCACATTTTTCTTTAGTTTTTTTCAATAAATATGCTTAGAGTAACATGTGCCTTCTAGATAGAGAGAATTGATACATTCCATTTTATTAATGCTTTTTCATTATTAAAAAAAATTGGAAACAAATTACATAATTATAAACATGGTAAGTGATGGTAAGTGACATTGTAATTTTGTGAATTTTTTTTTTTTTTTTCCATTTTTATTGTTATATTTTATATTTTAATTATGATTGTTTTTTCAAATAAATTGAACATTTTTATTAAATATGTTCCTTGACCTCTTTCAACAAACATCTTTTTAAATACATTGTTTGATTTTATTTTACATTTATAAGAGTTATGTTCTCATACTTGTTAAGCTTTGAGACGTAGTTATGGATGGATAATGTGTTGTGTGTTGGTTTATTTGTACACATTTTTTATCAGCGTCTTTTTAAATTTATACACAAATTCTTGGCATGGTATATAAAAATGTTTTTTCATAGCATCGTTGTTTTTTAAGGATGATAGATGTAAGAGCATATCTTAGAAAATCCATAAATTTTGGTTTAGGAATCTATTTAAGGCTCTTTTCTTAAAAATAAATATTTTAAAAGGATCTATGTAATCATAAATTGCACAAATCATATAGTGACATTTTAAACATTTTTTCAAATTTGAAATTTACCATCTAAACACTAAAAAAAATTACAATTTATTTTTTCTTATTTTTAGATATTCTTAGATTTAATATTTTTATAACTGAATATGAACTAGTTGTTACTTGTCATTCTTAATACTATTTTAGATATGTAGAATAATAACAGAGCTCTATAGTTTCATTTGAGCTTGTATGTAAAAGTTATTAAAAATTATTGGTTTTAAAAACTACTACAAATAACAAGTTCAGTTAACTCTAAGATTAGATTTTATTTTAATGGTATTTTAATTTTCCATGAAAACTCTTACTACAAGTTGTACATTAATAAAATACTCTATGTATTGTTTTAGTAGGATAATGAAGAATAAGAATTGTCTTTTCACTTTTCAAAAAAAATCTCCGTATTTTTATTTTGTTTTTTGGATTTTTTTTACTTTTGGCCCTAATATTTGGTATCAAATCAAGGTTTAGCTTTAAGAATAAAATTGAAGCTAAGATTGTTTGTAAATTTTTTTCTCTACATTTCAAATTTTATTTTGGAAAAAATATATTTTAGAGAATAACTTTAACCATGTTGGAAATAAGAAACCAAGGAGGTTATGCAGCAATGAATTGAAATCTAAAATATTTGCAGAGGAGAGTGGGAGAGTTTACTAAAATTATTACAAGTCAAGAATAAGGCAAAGAGGGGATGACATTGATGAATAAATAGGCTAGGAAGTAGAGATTCAACAAAAAAAAAACAAGAGGAGCCATAGTGATTTGAATAAATACTAATTGAGATGTTAGATTGAAATAATTAAGTATTAAAAAGTAAAGTTTTATGGAGACAATCTAAAACTAGAGGTATTGATAGACTAGTAAAATATTAATGATAGAAACATATTCCCACAGGGTCATTGAATATATAAAAAATTACAATTTTATATAAAAATAATAATATTTATTGGTATGTGAATAAAAACTTTGAGGGATGCTATGAATATACAATTAAAAGTGATTCAAATGTAAAGGTAAATAAAAATAATTAAAAACACAATAATAAACATTTGGTTTTGTGACATATAGGGGAGATTGAAATGAAGAAGGTATGCCAAACATATCTTTTAGAGTGTGCATGGTAGAATTAACTAGATATTAATGGAAACAAACCCTGCCAAGCATCTTCAAAAATGATCACTACATATTAATCACTCAAGCATATTCTAACATGCTCGTTGAATTATGAAATGTGTTATCATATGTATGAATTAATGAAATACGTAATTAAATAAGCATATCAGTCATTAAAAAAGTATTTATGTGTATACTAATATTTTCTAGCCTATTAAATTCTATAATGTGTTAGAATATATATGAATTAATTAAATAAACATTGCAATCATTATGGTAGTATTTTCATTTATACCAATATTGTCATATGTCTTCCATCCCAATTTCAAATATATTTTCATCCAAACAAGTATTTTTGTGTATACTAGCAAACGTTCAGTCATCCATCCCATGTTCAAATCTATTTCCATCTAAACAAGCATTTATGTGTGGGATGTTTATTGGGTGCTTACATAAGCCATGGAAAATTGAAGGCAAGAAAACAAAAATATATCACAGATATTAAAAATAGAGCAACGTGAATGGATAACATATAGAACTCAACGAGCTTTTATGAATATCACAACAACATTAATTCAGAGCAACATATATAAATAACACAACAACATAAATTCATAAAATAATTTGGTTTGCTAATAAAACAAAAAGATTTAATACTATGTCAATGACAAACTTTAGTTTTCTCACCTAGAACATGGGCAGTGAAAAACTGAAGTTTGCTTCAATGAATTTGAATTCGATACTCTGTGCATTCCAATTTATAATTTTTTAATAATAAATATGCAAATCAAACATTGATTGGTCTAAAATTTTCATTTATAGAGATATTGTATCTCATAAATCAAATTTGAATTTTGAATTTAAAATTTTGAATTATGAATTATGAAAGTGCATGGGAATGGAGAGGCTTACAAATTCTATGAATCTTCAATTTTTTAGGTAGATGCAATTAATGAAGGAGATTGGTTGTTAATGATAGAGATTGTGAAGCCAATCATTGGAAACAAATATTTGAATTTTGAATAATATAAGATGTAATAAAAGTGTAAGTGCATGGGATATTGGAGTTTTTATCTTCTATAACTTATAATCATGATATACAATTTTGACTTTGTGTTTCTTATTTACAATAATAAAATGAGTGTTTTAAAATTATTGGTACCTAAAAATATATGAAAATGATATAATATTTTACAAAGTGAATTTAATTTTGAATATATATATATATATAAGGGTATAATGGGCCCTTACCTAAGGTTTAAAAAAAGTTTAAGAGACAAAAAAAATTGAGGGTATATTGGTAGGAACATGGTAACAAACCACTCAAGGAGCTTAATCAAAGCTATCAAAAAAGACGTAGGTACACACACCTAGGAAACATAGACAATAGAGACAAAAAATCCCAAAAATAGAATACAATAACATAAATTAGAAGTGATGTTTCACTTTCGATTTATTTTAGGATGGGCCTACATTATCATTAGCTTCCTCTAAGAGAAAATCCCCACCATAACTGGAAGATGCAGAATCCAATTGCATGGGATGTTACATGGATCTATTTATAGCCTACCAAGGGAGTCTACGTATTTCACCAAAGAAAACATTGTGATATTCCTCCATCTCACCCGTCTCTCCTAACTTAGAATAAAAATTGACAAGTAAAGTCGCCACCTCCACCATTCTATCTGACTCAAACCAACCTAATAGGAGATTCAAGGAAGGGATAGGGGAAATCCAAGTTTTCAGAGAAAAAGTATAAGGTAAGACCCAAGATTGATGAGTTGTATGCAAGTGAAGAGTCTCCAATAGTAGAACAAAATGCTCCACAATATCACAAAAGACACACAGTATAATTAATCCCAAACAATGTTTACTAGAGAAAGGCAAAGGAGAACTCAAAGTTGCTAGTACGTTGTCCAACCAACCAGAAAGACCTCCAACAAGCCCCAACCAAACTAAATCTTGCACCACTTTTGAGACTGCAGTAGGGCCCCAAATTACATGTATAAGGTTGCTCATGAAGATGGAGACCACTTATGCATTCATTTTGAAATGTCAAAGGGATGAAGAAAGAGATCCTCAATTATCACACAGATTGCTTCAGATATTGAAATATAAGGAAGCTAGAAAATGTGGTACATACAGGCCTCTAAAATAAGATTAAAAAAATCCATCTTTCACTTATTGGTAGATACATAAAGGATAGGCGAGAGCAGATCCTTATTGGAGACATAAAACATCCATTGGAGAGAGAAAATCAAAGTAGAGGAAGGTAGATAATAATGCATAGGAAGGCAAATGATATCTTCTATTGGCACATGATATAAATATATCTAGGATTTGTTACTTGAAATCAATCCAAAGCCTAGCTCATGCCAAATATAACATTGAAATAACCCATGACAAACCATAATTATGGTTCAATATCTAAAACAAGTGACAAGGGAAATCCATCATTTCAATAGTTGATGAGATTGAATACTTTTAAGCCTAGCCAACTTGTGGTTACATTATCTATGATCTTCTCTACCACTTAGTCTACCCCCAAGTTGGTTGAGAAATCCACTTGTTTATTAACCTCTCTAAAATAATTTTGGGTCATCCAAGATTTGAACTCATCCAAGAGAGGCCATGCAGAACATAAAATGTTGTTGATGAACCAAGATTTGCCATGTTAGGAATTGAAGACATCACTGATGATTTTGGAGTCTCCTTCAATGATATTCTTTCAATACCAAGACTATGCAAGTTGAAGTCCCATTACTAAATCCTGTGCCTCTACTTTGTTATTTATGTCATCTTGAAAACACATGGACATTGCACAAATCAGCGAGACAGAACAATCCCTGATATAACATTTCATCCCTAAAGCCCCACAGTTTCCACACATAGTTCCATCAAAATTCAATTTGAAAAATCTTGTTACAGGGAGTATCTAGAAAATGCTAAGCATTTCAAAGATTTCTATGTCATCTCACTTGCTCCATTAATGGGAGGATTTTTAATAAGCATCTAGTTTAGATGAATCACCATATCCTAGGCAGAAAGGTTAGCATATCTCCTTTTGATATGGGAAGAGGCAACCTCAAAAATGGAAATTTCAATTCTAGAGAGAAGAACCTTTAATGGATTCGAAGAATCCCCAAAAAGGTAGTTGTTCCTTTCTTTCCAGATGGACCAAATGAGGATGGCACGGATGATAATCCAAAGAACTCGAAAGGAATCTCCATCATGACCAAGGAACCAAGATGAAAAAACTTGGGAGATAGTAGCACTATTGGCCTAGGACTAGTTGAGCTTCTGGCAAAGCCAATCCCAACATGTTGAGGCAAAAGGGCATAAAAGTAGAAGATGATCAATAGTCTCTTCTACCTAGTCACAAAGACAACATCTGAATGGGTCAATCTAACCCATCTTCCTTAATCTATCCTAGGTGAGAATCATGCTCTACGATGCCAACCACGTGAAAGCCCTGGCCTTTTTAAGACATTTATTATTTCATCACAACAGATAAGTTTTGGGGCAGCAACCATTTTATGAAACAATAATTTTATACCCAAGATTAACTTTATATATACCTGAGCCCATGCTAGTCTAGTAGAGAGTATCATCTTTGGTGTTTAAAAACACCTTGTTAATCTTTAAAAAATATGAGTGCAGACCTTTATACACTTCAATAATGGGTAATAAATCAAAAGATTTCCATTTTAAAAGATATCCCATACCTCGATTGTCTAGATATACATAGTCACATACTTTGCACCCCCAAGATTTCAAAATGAATCTACAAGGGTCATTTAACTCTCAACAATCCCTAAGCAGTTTGTGACCATTCTAGGAGTCATTCTAAAAACTTTCACTCCTTCCATTGTTAATAATGCAAGAGACAGTTAAAAATTAAGGGACGATAATGAAGAAGGAAATTCCAAATGTGAGATCTTGCCAGGGGGGATCAAAATTGATGATGGATAAAGGGTCCTAGGAGCCTAAATATATATGCAAGAGGATTTTATTGCTAAATCTATCAGGATTGGAATAAAGCCCCACACAAGTTTGGTTTCTAGTGCCAAATTTTGGAATTCAATTTTTCTAATGTTGGTTCCCCAAACTTTTTAATATATGCTAACTTTATCCCAACTAACCAAATGGATCATATCAATATTTTTTAACACTTTTTCAAGGGGCCTAAGAACTAACAAGAGATAAATGGGAATAGCAAAAAGAATAGATTTGATAAGAGTGATACAGCCAGTAAAAGAGAGAAATTTCCCTTTCCAAGAGTTCAATCTGTCCCTAAGAGAACTTAGCAAATTGTGCCATAAATTTAACTTACCAAAACCTTCAAAAAGGGGAACACCTAGGTATTTGGCTAGAAGCTTACCAATTTTGAAATTGAGATAATGAAAAAAACAAGGCTGATGGTGCTTAGGGACACTGACAAAAAAAATCCAAATTTAGATCATTTACCTCTTGGCCATAAGCCAGTGCATAAGTATCCATAATTAATTTAAAAGAGGAAACTTCTATGATAAATGTTGTACCAAAAAGAAAGGTGCCATCTGCAAACTATTGGTGAGTTAGATTATTGATGGCCTTAGTCACACAAAAACCCTTTATCCAATCCAAATCCTTAGCAACCTATAGGGATCCACTAAGGGATTCTGACATAAGAAGAGAGAGGGTATCCACTTGTCTAATAACCTAAGTAGCTTCAAAGTAGCCAATTGGGCCCCCATTAAGAAGGATGGAAAATTTTGGATAAGATATGCAACTAAATATCCAATCACACCAACCCTTGTCAAAGCCAAAACCTTCCAAAATTTTCATAAATAATCTCCAATTGACCTTGTCATAAGACTTGTTGATATCCAATTTAATAAGCATTCCTTCATGCCTATTGTGAGTAAGAGAATGTAACAATTCATGAACTACAAAAAACCCATCCTAGATGTGACGACCAAGAACAAAACCTCCTTGCTCTGGAGAAATTAGGAGAGAGATGGATTTCAACCTAAATGAAATGGACTTGGTGATGATTTTGCAGATGGTGTTATAAAGAGAAATGGGATGATAGTCACTAAAAGTGGTTTGAATGGTACCTTTGGGAATCAATGAAATGAAGGTTTTGTTGATCTCAGCACTTAATTTTTTATTTTTCCTAGAAAACTCCACCACTATAGTTACCTCCTCACCAATGATGGGCCAAAAATACTGATAGAAGGTAGCAAGAAACCCATCAGAACATAGGGCCTTGTCTATTTTCATGGTGAATATAACTTTTTTATTTTATCTGAGGTAAAATGCACCATTAAAAAATCATTTTGTAATCTCAAGACTAAATGAGGGATAAAATAGAGAAGAAAGTTTTGAGATTGTAAATTTGAGGTTGTATCATAGGAAAAAATATCAAAAAAAAATCTTATCTCCTCCCCCTTGATTTATGAAAAAATCTCAAGATCTTACCCTTCCTTGTTTTGGATTGAAGAGATTTTGTTGTTGGTTCTTCTAGCTTGAGTGGAATTGTGGAAGAATTTTGTATTTTGATCTCCTTATTTTAGCCAACTTTCTCTTTATTTTTGCTTCCAGTAGATTTCCTCTTGAAAATTCAACTCTTCAAGTTTAGACAAAAGAGATCGTTCACAATTGTAAAGGTCAAAATCCATACCAAAGTTTAAGACAAACTCATTGAGAGCTTGGGGTTCAGCTTTCACTCTCTTGAATTCTTCAAAACTATTCTTGAAGTGAGTTACATTCCAATGTTTGAAGAAATTTTTGATGAATGAGAGTTTTTTTAAAAAACATGGATATAATTACCAAAAATGGAGGGTAAAACACTCCACCAATATTTGATAGTATCAAAGATAGTGGGGTCTTTGAGACATATTAGTTTTAACTTAAAAGGAGAGAGAGAGAGAGAGAGAGAGAGAGAGAGAGAGAGAGAGAGAGAGAGAGAGAGAGAGAGAGAGAGAGAGAGAGAGAGAGAGAGAGAGAGAGAGAGAGAGGAACAACCTCATCTTCAAAGATAATCCAATCCATGAGGGCATTTTTTGAACTACAAAGAGGAAGAATGCAACTTTGATGATCCCAGTTGGAACTAAGCCATGGCTGATTGAAAAGAAAATGATCTAGTCTTTCTACTTTATTTCAAAATCCTTTTCTTTGGTTAGCCCATGAGTAAAGGAATTTATTACAACCTTCTAAAGAAATAAAGGAAGAAAAATATTGATGAGATTGCTGGACTTATTAAGCCACCCCGTTTATCTATAGAATTCAAAATTGCATTGAAGTCACCTCTCATTTTAAATTTAGAATTGGGTGAAGAAGCCATTATCTTACTTAGATCATCCCAACATTTATTTTTATCTTCCACATTGTTAGGCCCATACACATTAAAGAAAAAAATTGATGTTAGAAGATAAATCCTTGATCAGACTCCACTACCAATATATCTTATTTCCACAAGGAGTAACCATCACTTTAGAGGGATTTAAAAGGGTTGGTAATCCTCTAGAATCACCATTTGAATCCAAAAACCATCCTTTATAATCTCTCCACTCTCACTGACAGACTTTATCTACCTCTTCACTTGATATCTTAGTTTCCTATAAAACAAGAGTATCTAGCTTGAGGGGTAGGCTTTGACACTTGACCAAGCATCTTTTATTAGGGGCATGAAATCTCTAACATTCCAAGAGATGATTTTCATGATGCCTATGGGGGCTTTCCACCCCTCGTACTCTAGGATAGAAAGTGGTGATTTGTTGATGATCTTCCAATAAACCTTGTTCAATGAGTTTTTTCGAATTCAACTTACGACATCTTCTACTTTTTTCCCTAAAATTCAAGATAGAGAGGGTACAGGCCAAAGGGGTAATTGAGAGAACTTGTTTTGAGCCAATGTCCTCCTTAAATCATTGATAATCATTGAGATGGTTTTGATCAAAAAACTAAGGATAGATTCTTGATCTCCAAAATCCCAGAATATCCATCCCTTTCTTCTACCAAAATCAAATGTGTTGTGGCATAAGTCTCCACATTTTCCAATTTTGTGGCAACATAAGTTTCCATACTATGGATGGAATATCTCGATCCAATGAAGCTTTAGCACCAGAAAGGGTATTTAATAGACTTAAATAATGGTAGACTAATTTAGCAATGGCTTCCATCATATTTTGGATTGAATAGGGCTCCAAGATCTCAAGAGGTGGAGGATCAAGGAGAGGAGTAGCAGACTCCACATTCTAAAAAGTCAAATATTTGCTAAACCAAGTGCCATCATTTATTTTGAGAAAAGGCTCAAAAGGGAGAGAGGATTTAGGCCTCCAAAACAGCTTTTGAAAGCACATTTTTTTAGAAAGGTTATCAAATTAGGTCATTTTTTTTAATGTGACCTATCGAATGGAAACCATAATAGCAAAATGGGATATTATCAAGATCGATGTTCTAAATCCATTATATGCCAAAAGATTTCAATATGATAGCTTTTGGTATTTCTACTTCATGATCAATGTTCACATGAATTGTAGCATAAGTCGAAAGAGTTCCATCCAAGGAGATAGGATCAATGGATAAAAAATTCCCAATCAAGTTACCGATCACTTAGACGCAAGAGGCCCCCAATATTCCAAGGGAAGGGCATAAAGATGTATCTAGATGGGAGATTTAAGATGTTTTTTCAAAAGAGGATCAAATTTTAGGAGCCAAGGTTAAACATCAAAATTAAAACCACTCATTAACCAAGGTCCCTTTTGTAAAATATTATCCCTATCATCCCTGCAAGAACAAGAGACAATGAAAACAAATTGGAAAGAAATTTAGAGAAAGAATCTTACCCCAGAAGTCTGAGACCTAAAGACTCACATCCTTAATAGAAGGCCATTTACCCATCCCATGGGCCATCATAATGATGTCACATTTGCTAAGGGTTTTTATCCTCTCTTAAACTAAATAATCCTCCAAAAGCAATTCCCCACTAAGGCTACCAAAAAGAGAGGGGCGAAAACCTTAGACTGATTGCTTGTCTGCCAAAGCATTCCCTACCAGAGCTTCAGAGAGGGAGGGATCAAGAGGGGTTTTCTTCGGAGAGAAGTAGAGAGGGGGATGCTCAAAAGGGTTATCTATAAAAGGATCAAAAGGAGGCAAAAATCCAATTTTAGGGTCTTCATCTTCACCATGGAAATCCTCATGCAACCAATCCAAGTTGTTTTGTAGGTCTCTCCTAGAATCATGTGACTAACAGCCTCCATTTTCTCTCTTCCCTCACTTTGTCTTCTTTGAATGTTGTGTGCCTTTCACTTTGATCTTCTTACATGCCATCAACATAGATTATAATCACTCATGCAAATTACAATTCTTAAATTCTGATTACGATATATATTATTTTTAATATAATATACATTTTTTTAATTATAATATTTAATTATTTTTTATATAAATTTACAATTTAATATATTATTTATTGAAACAATAATTAGAACCTTCCCTTATTTGGATGTATAGGTTACCATGATCAGAAGTATTTGAACACTTATTATTATTTTATTTTTTTTGATGAAATATATCTATATATTAACTTAACATAAATATATAAATAATTCACAAAAAATAAGGCAATATGAGAGCACGCCATGACACTAGGCAGAGCCTAGGAGCAAAGTATCATATCTAGGCAATGCCTAGAGGCAAATCACAAAATAAAAGTCATAAAAGAAAACTATCAAGCAGTAAGAGCAAGGCCTAAAGGCAGAGGATCCATATCATCCAATCTCCAGCCTAAACTTGGCAAGTCATTGCCATCTAGAATAGGCTCCCAACCAGTACCTGAGCTATGTTCATCTCATCATCTACGTGAGTTCGAGTGAGAGAGATAGCTAGTGAGAGCTTGGGAAACTTGTCCAACAAGTCAACATGGCCTCTAGGTGGTGCCCCCATGCATCTGGGTGTGAAGGACAAGGAGGAGGAATGCCCCAACCATCCTGCCCAATAGGGGAAAGAGGTGGTGGCTGCCACCCTCATTCTGCCCAAGTGGGGAAACATGTTAGTACATGGTGTTGTTGTGAGAGCGACCCCTAGATTATTTGTGACAATGTCCACCACAAGGTGGCCAAGGCACTTTGTCATCAATTCTATGATCCTTGGATGGAGAAAATAGAACCCAAACCATAGCATAAGGAGTATATAACACTTATTATTTATCAAAACAATAATTAGATAAAATGATGTAATTGGTTTGTTCAGTTGAAGAGTAACAACAATATATATTTTATGCAGGTGGTCACACCATCGATCAATCTTAGTGCACAAGTTTTGATAGAGGCTATACAATCAAAACGGCAATGGGCAGCTCGAGTCCACCCTTGAAAAGAGCTATTATAATAAACTAAAATATGTGTGTCCAAGGTCGGGAGGAGATAATAATTATCTCCATTGGATGTTGTGAGTCCTGCCAAATTTGACAATTACTATTTCAATAAATTGGTGAGTCTAAGGGATGTACGACTTCAACATCCCTAAGTTACATTCACAAGCTATCAAGAGATTCAATTGCCTTCTTTGTTTAGTGATTTGAGTGAGCACAAGTCTAAACTAAGAAAAGCATTAGAAAGTGAAGTCATAGTTTCCTTTGGTCTAAGTTAGAGTGGGTAGTGGGCATCTGCCTATACTGGGTTTATACAGGTGTGTCATAAATAGCTTTGTTGGTCTAGGTTTCATGAAGCAAGGATTGGGTTGTCCTAAGCAGAGAGTAATTAGACCTTGGGAGGGGATTGTCTATTATAACCATTTGAGTAGTCGCTGAGCGTTATCAGTTGTGCCTGACTCAGTGGTGTGTGTATTTGGCTTGTTAGCCTATTTATTGTACTTTGGATCGGATTGTCCTAAAGAGTTAATAAAAAACATGTTTTTCCCAATTGTTCTTGCACTATGTGAATGCTCTTGTCATTAGAGTAGTTATGTTTATAAGCTTCCACATTTAATCCATTGAAATACAAAAGCATACCATCATCTTGTGTGTGTGTTCTTATGTAGGTAAACACTAAAGGCATAGTCCATAGTTCTCACCAAGTTTGGTCACAATGAAGGACTTAGGTGAAAATAAGAGGTGTCATATGGTTCCCAGCTTAGGTGAGCTAGACCTGTGACATTTGGTATCATAGCATAGTTTTATGTCTTATTTGGGTTGTGTTTGCCTAGTTTATAGTCTTGTTTATTGTCCACTCTTCCCCTATTGGGTCAATATTATGAGTTGAGTCTAAGTCAGTATGACAGGAGAACAATCTGAAGTTCTAAAATGGATAAGAACTTTGTCAAGAAAGTGAATGCCCAATTCCATGACTAGGATGTTATAGTGGGCACAAGGTTTATGGAGCTCGAGGAGAAAGTGGAGACCATGGATTAGACCATCAAGATATTGATAGAAAGGTTGGAAGATAGTGGTGCATCTTAGACAAAGTTATAGGATGAGGTGACTATGTTTCAGGCAATGATACTGAGTCTTATGAGAGTACCTGGGTCCAATTCTATAACCATTTCAAAACTCCCCAAGTTGAAGGAACCTGAATGTTACAACAGTGCATGAGATGACTATCTTTTGGAGAATTTATTCTAGGACATGGAGGAGTACCTGATAGGTTTGGGAGGACTATCAAATGCATAAAAGGTGCATGTTATGACAAGGTATCTAATAGGTAAAAAAAAGGTTTGGTTTAGAACATTGGTGAATTTCATCACATCAGGAGGTTACATGAAGAGGTTAGACTCTTGGGTAGATCTAAAGAAAGCCCTTGGGGATCAGATCCAACTGGGTAATGTGGCAAGGTTGTCTAGGATTAAGTTGAGTCAGCTAAAATAGATGGGGAAGATGAGGGAGTACATCAAGTCTTTCTAGAGCCTTATGTTGGAGATAAAATACATGTCTAAGGTAGATAGGTTATTTCAATTTATGAATGGTCTTCATTCATGGGCTAAGGTTGAGATCCATCACCATGAAGTGTTAGGAGTCAGTGAAGTAATTGCCATAGCAGATCAACTCTTTGATTTTAAGGAAGAGTCCTCATCTAAGAACACCTAGAACTCTAACGCACCAAAAGGAAAGGGCATTGAGAAGAATTTGAGTAAGTTTTTAGGGAAGCCATGTGGAAAATAGGGAGGGAAGACTGCTCAGCAGTCATCAGTGGCTTCTCAGAAGTCTAGTAGCATAGCTAAAGGTGACGGGAAGAAGTCAAAAGGTAGAGAATTAGGTAGGAAGTCCCAATTGAAGTGTTGTCCATGTAGTGGGCATCATTACAATTGAGATTGTCCAAAATGGTAGAGGGTGTCATCAGTTTAGTGAGCACAACTAGATGAAAAAAGTGAGCAAATAATGTGTATTCTCATGGGGCTCAATGCTATGGAAAAGCTTGAGTCCAAAATAATGAGTGAAAAAAGTAATCTGCATGGGTTAAATTTTGTGGAAGTGATGGTTAAGGGAAAGATCATCATGACACTACTAGACATTGGTATGACCCACAACTCTATTGAAATCCAAAAATCCAAAAATCTGGGCATTCAATCCTTTGGAGGTACCAGGCAGTTTAAGGCAGTGAATTCTCTAGCTCAATCTACTCTTAGTTCCACATGGGGTGTGGACGTCAAAGTTGGGGAGTGGAAGGGAAATTTGGATCTCTTTATGATCAATATGGATGATTTTGACTTAGTACTGGGACAAGAGTTTATCCAAAAGGGTAAAGTGTCAATCTTTCCTCATCTTGAAACTCTATTTATGTTGGATCTGACATAGACGTGCATGGTGAAGATAGTGTAGAGACAAATGAGAAAGACGTAGGTGTGTTCAGTGATGAGTATGTGGAAGGCTGCATGGAACAAGGTAGAGCCCATGTTATTGATAGCACTTATTGGTGGATGGGATGATGAAGAGGGGCAACAGATTCCTATTCTAGTAGAGGTGAAGAAGGTTCTTCATGAGTACCAAGACCGTATACCCAACCAGTTACCACCTTATTTACCATAGAGAAGAGCAATTGACCATTGTATTGAGTTGGTTCTGGGTGGGAGTCCTCTAGTAAGGGCTTTGTATCAGTTATCTATGCCTAAGATGGTTGAGTTAAAAAATTAGTTGGAAGAGTTGTTGACTGCTAGTTATCTTTGTCCATCGTGCTCCCCGTATGGAACACTAGTATTGTTTCAGAAGAAGGTTGATGGATCACTTAGGCTTTGTGTGGATTATAGAGCCTTGAAAAATTTAACCATCAATAATTGATATCCTCTAGCCCTGATTGAGGATTGCTTTGATTTTCTATCTCGAGTGAAAGTCTTCACAAAGTTGGACTTGAGATCGGGTTACTATCAAGTTAGAATTGCTCCAGGGGATGAAGAAAAGATGGCCATTGTCACTAGATATGGGTCATATGATTTTCCTGTGATGCCCTTTGGGTTATGCAATGCACCAGGTACATTTTGTATGCTCATGAATAATGTGTTCAAGTCCCTTTTGGACAAGTGTGTGGTTATCTACCTTGAAGATATCTTAGTTTTTTCCAAGAACTAGGAAGAGCACAGGGCGCATCTTGTAGAGGTTTTCAAGTTGCTGAGAGAGCATGATTTATTTGTGAAGAAGGAAAAGTGTTCTTTTACCTAGGAAGAAGTTCACTTCCTTAGACATGTGATTGGGGAAGGCAATATCAGGCCTGACCCAAGGAAACTTGAAGCAATCAAGGATTGAGAGCCACCTAGAGATGTACATAGAGTGCATTAATTTTTGGGTTTGGTGAACTACTACAAAAGGTTTGTTAGTTGGTACACGAAGATTTTGAGTCTGTTGACCGAGTTGTTGAAGAAGGAATTGAAGTGGGTGTGGTCTATAAAGTGTCACGAGGCATTTGAGGTTTTGAAGGAGAAGCTGACTACATCACCTATTTTATCCTTGGTAGACTTCAATAAACCTTTTGAGGTGCATACAAATGCATCTAATTTTGCCATTGGTGGGGTGTTGATCCAAGATAAACATATTGTTGTGTTTGAGTCAAGGAAGCTCAAGGATGTGAAAAGGAGATATTTGGTTCATGAGAAAGAGATGATGTCTATGGTAGATTTTTTGAAAAGGTGGGGGCACTACTTGTTGGGTTCGCACTTCATCATCAAGATAGACAATGTGTCAATTTTTTTCTTTCCAACTCAAAGCAGGTTAACACCAAAGTAGGAAAGATGGCATGACTTTCTTGCTGAGTTTGATATATAAATCATGCATACTGTAGGAAAATAAAATGTGGTTGCAGATGCACCCAACAGAAAATAGCAATTGGTTGTCATTGCAATAGCATCAGCTAGTACATTTTTTACTCAAGGAGAGAGTAAGGTAGAACTCACAGGGGAGTTGATGGAGAAGATTTGGGTAGGTTTGGTTTAGGATCCTTAATCTGATTCATTGGTAGAGACCATGGAGGGACAGACTCAATTGCATAGGGAAAACAAGTTCAACATTTCAGATGGGATGTTGTGGTTTATTGAGAGTCAGGTTTATGTTCCTAAGTGGGGGATCTTGCACAGAGATTTGATCAAGGAATGTCATGATTCTCTGTGGGTAGGCCACCCTGGGCAGAAATGCACTATGGATCTTTTGGAATGGGGCTTCTTCTAGCTGAAGATGAGCAAGGATGTGGATGAGTTTGTGTTAGGTTGTGGAGCTAAAAGCTTCACTGATGCAGACATGGAGGAGGTTGTAGAGAGGTTGCTGAGTTGCAGAGCAATCGACATCAGTCTGATCAGCCAACGTCGGTCATATAGAGTGAAGACAGCAACTGATGTCGATCGGGGATCGGCCAGCGTTGGTCACCTCCAGGCAGACAGGGATCGACGTCAGTCGCCTGTGCGGTTCTAGAACTGCCAGTTCACTGATAGTTAGTTAACGAACCAGTTGTTTGCATGTTGAGAGCTAATTTTAGACTTGAAGCTGTGAATCTAATTATTGTAATTAGGTGTCTAATTATTGTTTGCATGAGATCTATATAATAGACTCATGGGCTGTATTGTAAAGTGTTCTAGTTTGAGTTGAGCAAAGTTAGCTCCTTCTGTGTGTGAAGTGAGCAAGGGTGTTCCTCCTAGTTCCATAGTAGTGCCAAGTGTGGGTGCTGGTTTTGGAGAATCAGAAGGGTTCTTCAGGTGTTGCAAGGCCACGTTTGGAGATCTACATGTGGTAAGTAAGATCATTGATCTCCAGGTGTATGTGTGTGTAAGGTTTGCAAGTGTGTAGAACTAGGTTGATCTATAGGTGATAGCAGAATCAAGGTGATAGCAACAAAACAGGGAGCAGTATCAGGCAGAATCTACTTGGAGTACAGTGTGTACTCGGTCTAGAGCAAGAGAGGAAGGCAAGGTAGTTCCTTCCATAAGTAAGATCATTTGGGTTGTAGGGTGTTGCAGTTCAGGGGAGATCTACTTGAAGTATGATTGTGTACTTGGAGTGCATGGAGGACTTGTGGAGTGTGTGGAGCACTGGTGTACTGGTAATAGTGGATATTGACTGGTTGGAGGTGAACACCAACTCTGTGTTTGAGTTGTGTGTTGGGCCCATAAGAGAGAGAGAGCTTTGAGGAAATAAGTATTGCACACTTGAGGTGTGGGAAGCCTCTGTAAGGTGGAAGAGTGTGGCGTCTCTTTATTGTATTATTTTTTGGATGAGTATTAATACAAGTTGTGTATTGTCTCTCATATTCTGTGTTGTTTCTGCTTTCTAGTTACTTGTTACTTCTGGTTAATTACGCATCTTAAGTTGCTTGTATATGGTAATCAATTGTGCTTCCACGGGTTCCTAACAGTTGGTATTAGAGCTAAGGTTACAGGGAGCAGGTTTTGTGTTTGGTTATAGGTCACTCTCAGGGGTTTCTGATTGAGTGGGAGTATAGCAACGACAGAAGAAAGTAAGCTACGAATGGAGAAACTGAATAGCACGAATGGTCACTTACGGTGTTATGG
Source organism: Torreya grandis (assembly GCA_037957365.1). Classification (NCBI taxonomy): domain Eukaryota; kingdom Viridiplantae; phylum Streptophyta; class Pinopsida; order Cupressales; family Taxaceae; genus Torreya; species Torreya grandis. Next base: position 905,996 of record JARHVA010005051.1, on the reverse strand, counting down.
AAAGAAAGAGCAGGTAAATAAAGATTGGTGGTTGGTAGCAGATCAGCATGAAGAAGTAGATGTTGCAGGTGTTGTTGCACAGATGCTCTGGATAAAGTTGAATCTTGGTTAATAGATTTTGTTGCCTCTTTCCATGCAGCCCCAAGTAGAGGGGTTGGTGAGCCTTGTCATAGTATTGGCAAAGGGGAAGTGTTGCTGAAATTGTAGGTGGCCAACACATGGGTGTTGAAGAAGGTCATGCAGGTTCCAATCTTGAAGATGCAGCTAATTGCTTCAAGAAAGTTGGGTGATGAGAGATGCACAAGAACTCTCACAGTGAATGCACTTGAATTAGCTGGTGATAAGAAAGTAGGTATCATTTATCTATCTACTTATATTATTGTTTCCACTTATGTTGCATAGGTGTGGCTTTGTAGGCTTGGTCACATAAGTGAGAAGGGAATGGATGTTCTTAAGTCAAAAGAGAAGAGATCAGCTTCGGAGAGCATAGACCGAGATTTTTGTGAGCAGTGGGTTGCTACAAGAAAGGATTGTGTTTATTGCAGGAAAAGAAAGACTGATGTATTTGATAAACTTAAGAACTGGAAAGCCTTGGTGTTCTTGGAGGAGATGACGGACAGAGACCAATGGATGGGGCTAAATACTTCTGAACACAGTAGTTTAGACATGGGTTTTGATTCAAAGGAGCTCACGGGTAAAAAGTCATCACTCACAGGCATACACAGGTACTGGCATCGATCAAGGGTAACCGATGTTGAACAAACAGGCACCGACGTTGGTCATGTGCAGACTAGAGAAGCTGGCAGTGTTGGGTAGGTGGAGACTGACGTCAGCAGGATAACCAGCATCAGCAACCTGGACAGTCGCATGGAACCGATGTCGGTCAAATGCAGACTGTGTAGTGATCAAGGTCGGTCACTGAGACAGATTTTGGCCAGACAGCACGCTGTCAAGGAGTCTCAAATGCCCATGGGGAGGACTGAAAGTGTAAGTAAGCCTCAAATTCATTATTCCTCTTCTTTATACTAGTTGCTGACTGCAGAGCAGGAAGGATCCAGGAAGCAATGGGAGCATGGCATGAACAGGATGCAGGACCAAATGGGAGATTTGGTAGGGTTGCCAGCCGATATGAAAGCGCTGAGATGAATGGATACCTTGGTTAAAGAATAGAGAGAATGGACACGTGAGACAGAAGGCCAGGTCATATGGTCTTGAAGAAGCTGCAGGACAGTGGTACAGGTTTTGACAGGTGGATGATAAAGTAGGGCTTTAGTCAATGTCAGTGTAACCATTGTATTTATCTTACCAGGTCGATGATGATTGCAACATTATCATGTTACTGTATGTGGATGGTATGCATACTGAAGGTTTAGACATACAGGGTTTTGCTGAGCTAAGGGTAAGGTTAGTTCAGTGGCATGTCATGAGGAGTTTGGAGTAGTGAAATTCTTTGGCATGAGAGACATGGAAGATCATAGGTTGATTTTGTCTCCAGTGAGAGCTGATGTGAATCAGGTGTTGGCGAGGTTTAATACGTAGGATGCAGAACCGGAGCACACCAAGGGTTGGACAGTTCAGTGTCTGAAATCACATGAGGTCTGGTATAGACCTGAGTTTGCCCAAGTAGTGGGTGTTGTCAGAAAGTTTGGAGCCAATCCAGGAAAGAAGCACTGGAGGGTACTTCAGTGGATTCTCAGGTATTTGAGAGGGACCAGCAGCAGGTCGACATGCTATGCAGGGTCAAGTTCTTTTCTACATGTGTTTGTAGATGCGGATGCGGTAGGTTACTTGGATGACAGGAGGTTCACCATAGGTTGTGTGGTGGGTGGTCTTCAGGATTGATCTTGAAGAGGGATACAAGCTAGGAAACAAATTAGACGGGCTATAGGTACAGGTACAGTGCAACTGTTTATCTCCAAGTGGGAGATTGTAAGGTTGTGGAGCTAAAAGCTTCATTGATGCAGACATGGAGGAGGTTGTAGAGAGGTTGCTAAGTTGCAGAGCAATTGATGTTAGTATGATCAGCCGACGTCAGTCATATAGAGTGAAGATAGCAACCGACGTCGGTTGGGGATTGGCCAGCATTGGTCACCTGTGCAGTTCCAAAACTGCCAGTTCACGGACAGTTAGTTAACGAATCGGTTGTTTGCATGTTGAGAGCCAATTTTAGACATGAAGCTGTGAATCTAATTATTGTAATTAGGTGTCTAATTATTGTTTGAATGAGATCTATATAATAGACTCATGGGTTGTATTGTAAAGTGTTCTAGTTTGAGTTGAGCAAAGTTAGCTCCTTCTCTGTGTGAAGTGAGCAAGGGTGTTCCTCCTAGTTCCACAGCAGTGCCAAGTGTGGGTGCTAGTTTTGGAGAATCAAAAGGGTTCTTCAGGTGTGTAGGATCTTGGTCAACAGGTGTTGCAAGGCCACGTTTGGAGATCTACATGTGGTAAGTAAGATCATTGATTTGCAAGTGTATGTGTGTGAAAGGTTTGTAGGTGTGCAGAACCAGGTTGATCTGTAGGTGACAGTAGAATCAAGGTGATAGAAACACAACAGTGAGCAGTATCATGTAGGATCTACTTGGAGTATGATGTGTACTCGGTCTAGAGCAAGAGAGGAAGGCAAGGTAGTTCCTTCCATAAGTAAGATCATTTGGGTTGCAGGGTGTTGCAGTTCAGGGGAGATCTACTTGAAGTATGATTGTGTACTTGGAGTGTGTGGAACACTTGTGGAATGCATGGAGCACTAGTGTACTAGCAGTAGTGGATATTGACTAGTTGAGGTGAACACCAACTCTGTGTTTGAGTTGTGTGTTGGGACCGTAAGAGATAGAGCTTTGAGGAAAGAAGTACTGTACACTTGAGGTGTGGGAAGCCTCTGTAAGGTGAAAGAGTGTGGTGTCTCTTTATTTTATTATTTTTTGGATGAGTATTAATACAAGTTGTGTATTGTCTCTCATATTTTGTGTTGTTTCTGGTTTCTAGTTACTTGTTACTTCTGGTTAATTCCGCATCTTAAGTTGCTTGTATATGGTAATCAATTGTGCTTTCACGGGTTCCTAATAGTTGGTATTAGAGCTAAGGTTGCAGAGAGCAGGTTTTGTGTTTGGTTACAGGTCACTCTCAGGGGTTTTTGATTGAGTGGGAGTATAGCAATGACAAAAGAAAGTAAGCTACGAATGCAGAAACTGAATAACACGAATGGTCACTTACGGTGTTATGGAAAGAAAGAACAGGTAAATAAAGATTGGTGGTTGGTAGAAAATCAGCATGAAGAAGCAGATGTTGCAGGTGTTGTTGCACAAGATGCTCTGGATAAAGTTGAATCTTGGTTAATAGATTTTGTTGCCTCTTTCCATGCAGCCCCAAGTAGAGGGGTTGGTGAGCCTTGTCATAGTATTGGCAAAGGGGAAGTGTTGCTGAAATTGCAGGCAGCCAACACATGGGTGTTGAAGAAGGTCATGCAGGTTCCAGTCTTGAAGATGTGGCTAATTGCTTCAAGAAATTTGGGTGATGAGAGATGCACAAGAACTCTCACATCGGATGCACTTGAATTAGCTGGTGATAAGAAAGTAGGTATCCTTTATCTATCTACTTATATTACTATTTCCACTTCTATTGCACAGGTGTGGCTTTATAGGCTTGGTCACATAAGTGAGAAGGAAATGGATGTTATTAAGTCAAAAGAGAAGAGATCAGCTTCGGAGAGCATAGACTGAGATTTTTGTGAGCAGTGGGTTCCTACAAAAAAGGATTGTGTTTATTGCAAGAAAAAGAAGACTGATGTATTTGATAAACTTAAGAACTAGAAAGCCTTGGTGTTCTTGGAGGAGATGACGGATAGAGACCAGTGGATGGGTTTGGATACTTCTGAGCAGGGTAGTTTGGACATGGGTTTTGATTCAAAGGAGCTCGCAAGTAAAAAGTCATCATTCACAGGCATACATAGGTACCGGCATCGATCAAGGGTAACCGACATCGAATAAACAGGCACCGACATCGGTCATGTGCAGACTAGAGAAGCCGGCAGTGTCAGGTAGGTGGAGACCGACGTCGGTAGGATAATCGGCATTAGCGACATGGATAGTCGCATGGAACTGATGTCGGTCAGATGCAGACTGTGTAGTGACCGAGGTCAGTCACTGAGATAGATTTTGGGCAGATAGCAAGCTGTCAAGGAGTCTCAAATGCCCATAGGGAGGACTGAAAGTGTAAGTAATCCTCAAATTCATTATTCCTCTTCTTTATACTAGTTGCTGACTGTAGAGCAGGAAGGATCTAGGAAACAATGGGAGCATGGCATGAATAGGATGCAGGACCAAATGGGAAATTTGGTAGGGTTACCAGCCGGTATGAAAGCACTGAGACGAATGGATACCTTGGTTAAAGAATAGAGAGAATGGACACGTGAGACGGAAGGCCAGGTCATATGGTCTTGAGGAAGCTTCAGGACAGTGGTACAGGTTTTGACAGGTGGATGACAAAGCAGGGCTTTAGTCAATGTCAGTGTAACCATTGTGTTTATCTTACCAGGTGAATGATGATTGCAACATTATCCTGTTACTGTATGTGGATGGTATGCATGCTAAAGGTTCAAACATACAGGATTTTGTTGAGCTAAGGGTAAGGTTAGTTCAGTGGCATGTCATGATGAATTTGAAGCAATGAAATTCTTTGGCATGAGAAACATGGAAGATCACAGGTTGATTTTGTCTCCAGTGGGAGCTGATGTGAATCAGGGGTTGGCAAGGTTTAATATGCAGGATGCAGAATCGGAGCACACCAAGGGTTGGACAGTTCAGTGTCTAAAATCACATGAGGTCTGGTATAGACCTGATTTTTCTCAAGTAGTGGGTATTGTCAGAAAGTTTGGAGCCGATCCGAGAAAGAAGCACTGGAGGGCAGTTCAGTGGATTTTCAGGTATTTGAGAGGGACCAGCATCAGGTCGACATGCTATGCAGGGTCAAGTTCTTTTCTACATGTGTTTGTAGATGCAAATACGGTAGGTTACTTCGATGACAGGAGGTTCACCACAGGTTGTGTGGTGGGTGGTCTTCAGGATTGATCTTGAAGAGGGATACAAGCTAGGAAACAGATTAGATGGGCTACAGGTACAGGTACAGTGCAGCTGTTTATCTCCAAGTGGGAGATTGTTAGGTTGTGGAGCTAAAAGCTTCACTGATGCAGACATGGAGGAGGTTGTAGAGAGGTTGCTAAGTTGCAGAGCAATCAATATCTGTCTGATCAACCGACGTCGGTCATATAGAGTGAAGATAGCAACCGACATCGATCGGGGATTGGTCGACGTCGGTCGCCTGTGCAGTTCTAGAACTGCCAGTTCACAGACAGTTAGTTAACGAACCGGTTGTTTGCATGTTGAGAGCCAATTTTAGACTTGAAGCTATGAATCTAATTATTATAATTAGGTGTCTAATTATTGTTTGAATGAGATCTATATAATAGACTCATGGGTTGTATTGTAAAGTGTTCTAGTTTGAGTTGAGCAAAGTTGGCTCCTTCTGTGTGTGAAGTGAGCAAGGGTGTTCCTCCTAGTTCCACAGCAGTGCCAAGTGTGGGTGCTAGTTTTGGAGAATCAGAATGGTTCTTCAGGTGTGTAGGATCTTGGTCAGTAGGTGTTGTAAGGCCACGTTTGGAGATCTACATGTGGTAAGTAAGATCATTGATCTACAGGTGTATGTGTGTGCAAGGTTTGTAGGTGTTCAGAACTAGGTTGATCTGTAGGTGATAGTAGAATCAAGGTGATAGCAACACAACAGGGAGTAGTATCATGCAGGATCTACTTGGAGTATGGTGTGTACTTGGTCTAGAGCAAGAGAGGAAGGCAAGGCAGTTCCTTCCATAAGTAAGATCATTTGGGTTGTAGGGTGTTGCAGTTTAGAGGAGATCTACTTGAAGTAAAATTGTGTACTTGGAGTGCGTGGAACACTTGTGGAGTGCGTGGAGCACTGGTGTACTGGCAGTAGTGGATACTGACTAGTTGGAGGTGAACACCAACTCTGTGTTTGAGTTGTGTGTTGGGACCGTAAGAGAGAGAGCTTTGAGGAAAGAAGTACTGTACACTTGAGGTGTGGGAAGCCTCTGTAAGGTGGAAGAGTGTGGTGTATCTTTATTGTATTTTTTTTTTAGATGAGTATTAATACAAGTTGTGTATTGTCTCTCATATTCTGTGTTGTTTCTGGTTTCTAGTTACTTGTTACTTCTGGTTAATTCCGCATCTTAAGTTGCTTGTATATGGTAATCAATTGTGTTTCCACAGGTTCCTAACTATTTGTTTGTTCTTGTTTTATCTGTCAATAAGAAAAACTTGAGCATCAGTTGCTGAGAGGGCTTCTCCAACATTTACCTCTTCCCGTAAGGCCTTGGGCTAGTGTGAGTATGGATTTTATCACTAGCTTGCCTAGTGTAAATGGAAATTCTATCATCATGGTGATTATTGATAGATTTTCCAAGTATGCCACCTTCATCACATGTAATAAACCTTGTGGAGTAGAGGAATCTGCAAGGTATTTCTTTCAGAATGTTGTGAAGTATTGGGGTATTCCCTTGAGCATCATCTTGGATAGAGATGCTCATTTTACAAGTAAATTTTGGAAAGAGTTATTTCAGTTGGTGGGAACAAAGATTTTGTTGTCCATGAGATATCATCCAAAAATTGGTGGCTAGACAAAGTAGATCAATGCAGTGTTGGAGTCTTACTTGTGGCATTTTGTGTGAAGTGACCAGAAAAATTGACCAAATTTGTTGGACATAATGCAGTTTTCTTACAATAGCCAAAAGAGTGAGTCGAGCAAGTACTCACCATTTTAACTCACAATGGACCAATGCCTTTGTTCAATCACACAGTGATTGCTAGATACTTTGGAAGGTGTCCATCAACCACAAAATACTTGAAGGATTGGCAAGAGCGGGTTATTCTTGCAAGGTTGCATCTATTGAAAGCGGGTGACCATATGAAGAAGTATGCATATCAATCTAGACATTCTACTGAGTTACTAGTGGGCAGTAAGGTAATGCTAAGGATGAAGCCAGAAGTGTTCAAAGCTCATCTTAGAATAGCTAAGTCCTTAGTCTACAAGTATGATGGGCCATATGAGATTGTGGCTTAGGTGGGCAAGGTTGCCTACAAACTTCTGTTACCAAAACACATGAAAGTGCATCCAATCTTTCATGTGAGCCAGTTGAAGCCTTTTGTTGTAGATGAAGCTGAGCTAGATCGGAGTCAGCCTAATCATCCTCCTACAAATTTGATGGACAAGCCAGTTCATCAGTTGGAGTAGATACTTGAGGTGAAGACAGTGGGTTTTGGTCATAGAATGAGAAGGGAGTTCCTAGTGCATTGGGTTGGCGGTACTTCAACAAGCTGGGAATGGGATGAATCCATTTGGAACTACAAGGATAAGGTCAAGGTGTTCCTTGTTAGGAACAAAGGCCTTGGTCCCTTGACTCAAGCTTGAGTCTGAATAGGGGACCTTCTCCAAGTTACATATGGTGGATTCTTCATGGCACTGAGGATGTCACCAAATTTAAGTGGGGGAGTTTATAAGGGATGTATGACTTTGACATCCCTAAGTTACGTTCACAAGCTATCAAGTGATTTAGTTTCCTTCTTTGTTTAGTGATTTGAGTGAGCACAAGTCTAAACTAAGCAAAGCATTATAAATTAAATTCACGATTGCCTTTGGTCCAAGTTAGAGTGGGTAATAGGCATCTACCTATATAAGGTTTGTACAGTTGTGTCATAGATATTTTTGTTGGTCTAGGTTTCATGAAGCATGGACTAGGTTATCCTAGGCAGAGAGTAATCAGACCTTGGGAGGGGATTGTCTGTTGTAACAATTTAAGTAGTCACTAAGCATTATTGGTTGTGCCTGACTCAGTGGTGTGTGTATCTGGCTTGTTAGCCTAGTTATTGTACTTTGGACTAGATTATCCTGAAGAGTTAATAAAATACACATTTCTCCTAATTGTTCTTGCACTATGTGAATGCTCTTGTGGTTAGAGTAGTTCCCTGTTGTTTGCAAGTGTTATGTTTATAAGCTTCTGGATTTAATCCAATTAAATATAAAATAATACCATCATCTTGTGTGTTTGTTCTTATGAAAGTAAACATTTAAGGCGTAGCCCGTAGTTCTCACCAAGTTTGGTTGCAATGAAGGGCTTGGGTGAAAACAAGCGGTGTCACACAGTTCCCACCTTAGGCAAGCTGGCCCCATGACAATGAGTGATAGATTACTACTGAATTCAGATGAGGTATTTTTTATGAGAGGGCAAGTAAAAACAATGGAGATGGTGAAATTATATGTAGCACAGGAGGCAATGTTTCTAATGCAATTTGTAAAATCATTGGTTAAGATGGGCAACAATAGTCCCCTCATGGGCACCTGAGGGCAGATCAGAACCAATTGTTGCTCTATAACAATCAATTAGAAGAGACATCAAATTCTTGTACAACTGTAGATTTGGTTGTATTATTATTTATTTCCATTAGGTGCATTACGTTCCAAAATTTTCATATGATAATCCATTGAATCCACCAAATAACACTTAGTGATTAAATTTCAATCTATAATTTAATATAAAGAGTTGTTAGAGCTTTGACCCATTAATTCCCTTAGCTATAAAGCTACTAATAGCTTTCCTGATCAAAAAGACAATTAAAATTCAAGGGATAAACAATTAAATGTTATATATTTGTCAGTGCATGCTAGTTTCTCACTTTCCAGACTGTCATGTCTTGAGCTTTAATCTGAAAGAGATATTAACCATTTATTTATATACAGGGCATACTTACTAACTATGATTATCATATTCATTTATTATTAAGTATTGAGTATTGAATATTGATTATTAATATCATAGCGAAAGAGACTATATGTAGTAATCTTGTGCAACTCAAATTTTGGATTTTGCTTATATCCAAACATTTATGAAGACATGTGTGCATGATCAATGAATAGTAGTTTTTTATTTTTATGTTATGCATTATAAAAATTGCATATGCAATTACATGGGCATAGTTTTTTTATTTTTATTTTTGATAAGTGCAGATTAAAACTATCGTTAGATTGTTGTATCCATGCAATTAGTTTCCATGTGGTTTTTCCTATTTTTAGTTTTCTTTGAGATTCAAATAGCTTGTTCTATTTTTTATAAATGTAGTTTGTATTTCTAGAATTGATACATAGTTGAATAAACAGAGAATTATTTTTAGTGTTGTTGTTCGCTCTTTTTTAGCAGAATTATTAAGCTTATGTTCATGAATGTGATGATTGTTTTAATATCAATTTTTAGTATAGTGTAAGAGTTTTTAGTCTTACATTCCTTCAATTTGGTATCATAGCAGGTTGCAAAAATATTCTTTTTTTTGCAGGCAGCAGCAAGGTAACAATTTTCCCCAAGAATTATCAGAATGGCAAATGGTGGAAATTTTCTGTTCTAGATTACATTGTTTACCAGAGATAACTATGAATATTGGAGTATAAATATGAAGGCCCCACTATTATCCCAAGATCTTTGAGAATTAGTAGAAGTAGAATACACAGAACCTGCAAATCAGAATACTTTAAATGTATTAACAGTAAAGTAGTGAACTTAGTTGAAAGAAGACAAGAAAAAAGGACAATCAAACTCTCTTTGCCATCTAATCTGCATTGGATATGTCAATCTTTCCCTATATATCTAGTATGACAAATTCAAAGGATGCATGGGAGGCCCTACAAACTGCATACCAATATTTTGACAAAGTTAGATTGGTAAGACTTCTGAGTCTATTCAAGATTTTATTAGTAGGATGTAAGATGTTGTGAATCATCTTAGAACACAAGGGAAAGCAATTACATAACAAAAAATTGAAGAGAAGATAATTAAATCTATTCTTCTTAAATTCAATCTAGTGGTGATAGCCATTGAAGAAAGCAAAAATTTCACCACCTTCAAAGTGGTAGAGTTGGTTGGCTCTTTACAATCTCATGAGGAGCATATGCAACGTTCTACGGGGAGTTTAGTACAAGCTTTCCAGTCTATAGTGAATGTTGAAGACAAATCAACAACTCCTTTTTCAAAAACAAATAAATCTCAAGAGGAGCCTTCTAATAATAGAGGACGTGGAAGAGCAAGAGGAAGAGGCAAAAGTTTTGTGGATAGGAGAAGCATCTAGTGCAAATATTGTGATTGTTATGGACATTATGAATTTGAGTGTAGAAAGAAGAAATCTAACTTGAAAAATTCAAGAGTCAACTATACTGAAGAGTCTTCTGAAGATCCCAAGCACTCTACCTTCTTCACATGCAATTTGCTAAAAGAAAATCAAAAAGATTTGTGGTTCTTGGATAGTGGCTGCTCTAATCATATGACAGGTAAATCCGATCTTTTTGTCAAATTAGATGCATCTATAAAAAGTCAAGTAAAATTTGGTGATGATAAAGAGGTTGATGTGATGGAAAAAGGTAACCTTGCTATAAAAACTAAGCAAGGAGAAACTACTTATATTCATGATACGTTGCATGTGCCCAAATTATAACATAATCTTTTAAGTATTGGGTAGCTTGTAGCATAAAATTATAAAATTGTGTTTGAAGAAAACTAATACAAAATATTTGATAAATTAGCTAATCATCATCTTGTAACAAAGTTTCCTATGATGGAGAATAGGGTATTTCCTCTCACAGTGCAATCTACTACTATGCATGATTTCAAAACAACTACAGATGATTCATAGTTATGGCATCAACATTATGGCCATCTAATTTTTCAAGGATTAAATTTAATTCACAAGAAGCATATGGTGAGAGGACTTCCAATAATTCAAGGAAAATAAGAAATTTATTCATGTTGTGTACTTGACAAGCAACATCGAGATAGTTTTCTAGTGAACAAATCTTTGAGGGCAAAATCTCCTCTAGATCTTGTATATGTTGACATTTATGGTGATATGCAAGAGGAATATTTGGGTAAGAATCATTATTTTTTAACATGCATTAATGATTTTTCTCGCCACACATGGATTTATTTTCTTAAGCAGAAATCTAAAGCTTTTAAATGCTTCAAAAAATTTAAATCTATGGTTGAAAAACAAAGTGGGTATTATCTCAAAATACTTAAAATAGATAAATGGGGAGAATTCACTTCCCAAGAGTTTTTTATTTTTGTAACAAAAATGACATCATGAGACAACTTACTACAACCTATACCTTCTAGCAAAATGGTATTGCAGAAAGAAAGAACCGTACCATTATGGAAATGGCACAAAGTATATTATAGTCAAAAAATCTTTCAAATTTTTATTAGGGAGAAGCAGTGGCAACAACAGTATGCATCTTGAATTGAATCCCCACAAAATCAATTCACAACATCACTCCAAAAGAAGCCTGGAGTGGTCACAAGCCTTCAATGGCTCATCTTTGTGTATTTGGTTGTCCTACATATGTTCATATTCCAATTCAGAAGCAGAAGAAGTTGGATGCAAAATCCCAACATTGTATTTGCATGGGATATTCTAGTGCAACTAAAGGATACAAATTCTATAATCCTAACAAAAAGAAATGGATTATTAATCGGGATGTGGTTTTTAATGAAGGGGGAGATTGGCAATCGCAAAATTATGCACAATAAAAAATATCATCAGTAATGATGGACATAGAAATTGGAAGTGTTCTTCCTCTTCCCACAAACTTAAGTGGAAGTTCAATCCCCAATAGTATCTCAAGTTTGAGTTATCCAATCTTAGGTTCACTAGGTTCATCTACTAGCACACTTTCAGGTAATAGTTCAAGTCCAAGCTCTTCAAGAAAGGTACGAAGTTTAAATAAAATTTATCAAATGATTAAAGTGATTCTAATTGCTAATTTTAATTTTCATAGTAAAATTCAAGTTGAACCCTATGTATATGAAGAAGCAATAAAAAAAACCATATGGATTGATGCTATGAATGATGAGATGCAAGAAATTGATAAAAATAATACATGGAAATTAGTGCAACTTCTAAAAGATAAATGGTATATTGGTGTCAAATGGATTTATAAGGTGATATATCATGTTGATGGTTCTGTGAAAAGACACAAGGCAAGACTAGTTCCCAAGGGATTTGTACAAACACTTGGGATAGATTATTCAAAGACTTTCACTCTAGTTGCATGATTTGATACAGTCAAAATTATATTGGCTATTACATCACAACACAAGTGGCCAATCTATCAGATGGATGTAAAATCAGCTTTCCTAAATGGTTATATTGATGAGTAAGTCTATGTGGAACAACCTATTAGTTATGAAATTCTAAGAAAAGAAGATTTGGTCTACAAGTTAAAAAAAGCTCTCTATGGGTTGAATCAAGCTCCTTGTCCCTAGTATGCAAGGATTGATAGTTATTTCTTGAAGAAAGGATTCATCCATAGTCCCTCAGAGCCAACCCTCTATATCCAACATCTTGGTAATGATATTCTCATTGTTTGCCTTTATGTTGATGATCTCATTTATACAGGTAATATCCCATCTCTCATGGAAAAATTTCAAGCAGAAATGAAACAAGAATTTGAGATGTTAGATCTAGGACTCATGCATTATTTTCTTGGAGTGGAGGTGCAACAACCTAAAGGTATATCCATTTCTCAAACCAAGTATGTGGTTGATTTATTGAAATGGTTTAGAATGATGTCATGCACAATAGTTGCAACCTCTGTAGCCTTTGGTGAAAAATTAACTAAGAAAGATGCAAGTTCCAAAGTGGATGCTAATTTATACAGAAGTTGGGTATGGAGTCTCATGTACTTCACTACAACAAGCCCTGATATTATGTATGTTGGGAGCCTCATCTCTCGGTTCATGCAGGATCCATGTGAGTCTCATTGGCGTGTTGCAAAAAGAATCTTAAGTGGATGATAGAAAATTGACATCTGGTTATATTTTCTCACTTGGTTCTAGAGTTGTCTCATGGAGTAATAAAAAGCAAGCAACCATGGCTCTCTTTTCCGTAAAATTAGAGTATATTGCAGTAGCAGCAGCGAGTTAAGCCATATGGATTTGAAGGATTTTGGAAGATCTACAACTGGTTTAGGGACATCCCACAACTATCTACTATGATAACAGCAATACCATTGCAATGGCCAAAAGTCCTATGTTTCATGCTAGATCGAAGCACATTGAGATCAGACATCACTTCATATGAGATTTGGTTCAAGATGGGATAATGGAATTACAGTTTTGCCCTATCTCTGAGCAAGTTGTTGATATTTTTACCAAAGCTCTACCTACAACCAATTTTGTTGCTTTGAGGACTCAATTGGGACTCATCCCCGTTGCTCATGCAGGGGGAGATTGAAGACGTGTGCATGATCAACGAACAATAGCTTTTTATTTTTCTGTTATGCATAATAAAAACTGCATGTGCAGTTACATAGGCGTAGTTTTTTCAATTTTAGTTTTATTTTTAATAAATGCTGATTAAAACTATCGTTAGACTGCTGTATCCATGCAATCAGTTTGCATGTGGTTTTCCTATTTTTAGTTTTCTTCGAATAGCTTGTTCTGTTTTTTATAAATGTAATCTGTATTTCCAGAATTGATACACAGTTGAATAAACAGAGAATTATTTTCAGTGCTGCTGTTCGCTCTTTTTGAGCAGAATTATTAAGCTTATGTTCATGAATGTGATGATTGTTTTAATATCAATTTTCAGTATAGTGTAAGAGTTTTTAGTCTTAAATTCCTTCAATGTCTCCTTGTAATTCAGGAATATTCCATATTTTGATTATAATTAAGACAGTTCAGTTCTGGAAGTTCAATGTAGACGGCTACCTGTCAAATGCAATTTTTTAATATTACCACCGTCTGTCTGCTCATAAACACTATTTATATACTTAAATGAACATATACATACGGTCTGCTATAAACATTTACGGCCTAAAGGAATTCGGTCATATACGGTCTAAAACCTAAAGAACAGTATACAGATCATCATTTTCTAGGCCCGAGTGAGAACATCGACTTTGCCATAGCAATTTATAAGTTAGAATTTGCATTGCATGTTAGCCTAATGCCTTACACATCCACAGAGACACAATGTTTTGGAGATTCTATGATAAAAGCATTTGTTGATCAGATGGATGCATACCGCATAGCTTGAATGGTCCTAGATGACATGCCCGAGTCACTCTTACCACCTTCAACACCCATCGGTAAAACAATGGAAATGCCCGTGCCCAGTCCAAGAAGAGTCGTCATGCCACTCGAAATACCCAGTCCAACACCACTCGCAGGAAAAATGTTGTTGGATATGATTCAGCAACCTATTTTAGTTTCTCAAGCGACTCTTAAAGATCCGGGCTATAACAGTAATATCAATCGCTTTTTGTCATCCAAAAGACTTGTCTGTAGAGTAGTTCAGATGGAGCACTGCATTCGGCCTCCTTCAACATTAGAAGAAAAAGCAAAGGTTAATAGGATGTGACAGAGCGATGAGTTTAAAAGAGACACCTGGAGGTCACGAGGGGAAACCACTTGTGGAGTAATAAGAGAATATATATATATATATATATATTGATAGTAATTGGTATATATTAATTATTAATAATATATATAATATTAATGATATATTTAATTATATATAATATTATGACTATTATTTTTAATTTATTAATATAAATTTAATAAATAATATTAAATGGTGATAATAATAAATATAATTTATATAAATAGTTGTTTTAGTTATAGTTAATTTTATTTGAGTCAATATGTTATATATTATCAATTGTTTTAAATGTATAATTTACGTAAAAAGGGTTGTAATATTTTATTTTCATAAAATAGAGTTTCATAAAATTAAGGAGTGTAAAAACAAAACCATACCATACATGAAATATTTAACTAATGAAATCCTAAACAAACATTGTAAAATGCCTCCTAACTCCACCACCACTAAGGAACATTAGAATCAAAACAAAAATCAATCAAATATTTTTAAATACATAACCCATACGATACCATGTCAAATATTTAAAAGTGAAAATTATATCAAAATGTTCCTATTTCTAAATACCGTGTTAAATATTCAAAAATGAAATTTATATCAAAATGTTTCAATTCCCAAATACCATGTCAAATATTCAAAAGTGAAATTTATATCAAAATATTAAAGTTAGGAAGGGTTTCTTATGTTATCATGTTGTCAAACATTATATGCGACATTGACACAATTAACAAGTGGCACAACATGCCAAGTTCCTATAGGCCTTTGCAATTGAAAATAGGTACCAAAAAAATATTGCAATGGAGATCAAGATATTATTCTGAAAAATAGCTGATGTGAATGGTATTAGCATTACCTCAACTTTTTTCAAGGACCCATTCATCATCATAAATGATTGTTGCTACTGAAAGGGAGGAAGCATAAAGTGTTAGTAATGCTTTAACTCTTCCCTGCAATCATTTTAAGTCATAATTATATATTATTTAAACTATGATTTTCAATAATACAAATAAATGTGTAGGACTTACCAAATAACAATAATCACTATCCATTGATATTGGATAGAATTAATAAAAGAAATAATTATTTTTATACAATGATATTAGGCAACTATGCAAGTATAAATTGGCAGCCTGAATAATGTTGCTTAGACAAAGTAAGCACCATGGATATTGAACGATAATAGGTACAAGTTACAACTATCTAAATATAATATTACATTAGACATAACAAAACAAAAATGTTTTGAGTTGCAATGATGGGTATACAATGATATTATACAAAACTAAATGGATGAATAGAGGAACAATGCCTATTTGTTACACTGTTAGACACAACTATTAAAAGATGCATACATAATATCTATAGTAATGTGTTCATCATTCAAGATTCATTAATCTATAACGAACTGTATATAAATTAGATTGAAAAGGTTGGAACAAAAGAATACAACCTAATATCCATAGACACTAGTAAATATGTTTGAAGTATATTGATATTAGAGATAATCAGCAATAATACTAGTGATAGTGATAGCATATACAACTACACAATTATTAGTGGATACATCAATATAAAATCATATCACACACAATGACATGTAATCAGTATACACAAAATAAGTCTAAAGTAAGTTAAGAATTAGTTTTGAGATACAACTCCAAAAGTAATTATGATTAAAGGGGTTGTTGTATTACTCACATTACTCAAAAGCAAACAATAGAAAATTCAATTACAATGAAAACCTAAAACATTCAATATTGAATGTAATTGCCTAGAGCTACTAAAGAATAACTCTTAAACTAGGTTAAAAACTTGTTAAACTAAGATGACGAATGGAAAACTTGCATAACTATAAATATAATGTGTTCCATTAAAAAAGAAAGGGAAAAAAGATGATAGAGGGGGTTCCACATCCAAATAATTATGGGTTAAGAATGTAAAAATACAATTTACCACTTCAGACTAAGAATTTTTTAAAAAAAGGACTCAATAGGAAAATACAAGTTACCATCCTTTTTTAGACCTACACAAATAAGCTCATTTTAATTCCTATGCATCTCTATAAAATAGAAAGGTCTTACAAAAATATAAATTAAGATTACAAAATGTAAATGTAACTGTTGAAAATTTTCATGTAAAATAAAAATATATAATTAATAAAATGAAATGAAAATAGTAAAAGTTGAAACATTTAAGAAATCACATATAAAAATACTATAGACAATTCGAATAAGATACTTATGTAAAACACATAGCAATACAATAAGACAATGCCTACATAAAATTATATAAAAGAACTCATTGAGGATTGTACTAATCTAAATTTAATTTTCAATATCCCTAAGTTATTACCAAAAAAACATGGGGGACATCCAATATATTGAGAAGCAAAATGGAAAGATTGATAGAATGAACATGCAAAACATAAAAAATCCACATTCATATAAGCATTGGGCAAGTAAATGGAAGATGAATTTACCAACACACCAAGTAGGCTCGAGCTAATCACCTTTGTAAACCTACAAACTTGCATTAGAATCTCCATAAAAATAGAAAAAAATTAGAAAACATATATATTATATCCCCTCAAAAGTATCTAAATTGTACACCATTGATTCAAATAATCTACCTAAATGAAATATGTTAGCAATAAAAAAAATCCATAACAAGGCTTATATTGTTACTGACAGGATCCACAAATGAAATATATATAAGTTTTACGACAAAAATTTATTGAATTCTAAATTTAATGAAATTTACATGTTGTAACATTGATTTATCCATACTATGTTGTTCAAAAGAGCCAACTAACTTGTAAATAAATTAATTAGAATAAATGTAAACACAAATCACAATTAGAGCAAACAAACAACTCATGACTCAAAGCATGGCCAAAACTTACAATAACACAATTACTTACAATCATAGCCTAAAGACATCCAAATAATAATATTAGGCACAATCAGACATATTGGAAATCTCAACCTATTTAATAGCTCTAAATCAACTCATACAAAAAATCAAATCATTGGTCCCTGGTATCATGATTGTTTAAAAAAAACTATGAAATGATTTTCAAGAGATTTTAGTGCACCAAATGTTATTGTTATAAATAACCTAGTTCACTCATGTTGTGGCTAGGACAATTTTGATATGTTTGTAGCTGCTTTACAACTAACCATTGAAGCCCATGCCTTGATAAAATTTATAGCACCCAAAACATCAAATAGAGAATGACTTGTTCCAAAGCCTAAAGAGAATCCTTTGCATGTGAACTTGGTTAGCTGCACAACAAAAATAAATAAAAACAAAAACCAAGCTTCATTAGATTAGAACTTGATCACAATCTAAGTAGATAGTAACATTGCCTAAGTGAATAGTTTGATAGGTGGTGTACTTTATAAATTAACCAAATCAAGAAACTTGTTGTCTATCTATTAAATTTTCCATCACTGCCAAAATATGGCTATTGGCTAGCCATACAGAGTCTAAGATCCCTATGCATACTGTGAATTCATTATAACTATTCCACAAAAACCCAAACCACTATCCCTTGATTAATGTGAAGGTTGTAAGAACATATTTTTGGGGGGCCAATGCTAACATTGGAAATAATATTTTTTATTTTCTCTATTAAAACCCTTACTATTTATTGTCATAAAAAATTTTAAATACTTTTCCAACATAAAAACCATGTCATATGATTGGATAGAAAAGCAAAGGCTAATTCCAAGTTAACGCAAACTAATTCCAATTAGTCACCCTCCAGGACTAATAAAATGGATTACACAGTAACTTATCATTAACATATTTTTGCATGGTTGAATGTTTGGTGTAATCAAAGCTAATGAAACTGACATGGCAACAATCATTGATAAGAAAAAATCCAAGTTTATATTTCTTGGAGGTAGCAATGATTGATACTCTTCTATTTCTTTTTCCTTTTTTTGGTTTATTTTTTAAA
Organism: Torreya grandis; assembly: GCA_037957365.1. Lineage (NCBI taxonomy): Eukaryota > Viridiplantae > Streptophyta > Pinopsida > Cupressales > Taxaceae > Torreya > Torreya grandis. The sequence continues at coordinate 887,549 of JARHVA010005051.1, read as the reverse complement.
TTAATAGATCTATATTAGTTTAAATTAAATAAAAATAAAGTGGGTTGAAAACATATTAGATTTGAATTTAATAATATTGAGTATTTATTTTGAATTTAATAATATTTAGTATTTATTATATGCAATATATTATATATTATAATAGATAGATATATTATTTATTTATATTTATATTTTGTATATATAATAGTATATTATTTTTTATTGTTATTTACTTTTGATCAGAGTTATGAACTAGTCTGGAACACAATCAAAGGCTCAAATCCTTAATTGATCATCTATCCAATGTATCAGATATATCAATAATAGCCATAACTAACCCAAGAATATCCATAATTGTCACAACTGGTCTGAGAATAATAACAATAGCCATAACTAGCCCAAGAATACCAATGATAGCCACATTCGACCTCAAATATCTTAATGAGATTTGAACTTAAGTGGATCTTGAAACAACCAAGCCACTTTACCAGCTCACCCACATCTCATTGGTATAATAATATATTTTTATTTATAATATATTATTTATGTTATGTAATATAATAATATAAATATGTATATACTATAATTATTATATATATATATATATATAAACACGTACATGCATATAGTATATTTATTAAAACTTCTCATATGGTTGTATTATGTGAAAATATAAAGCTATAATAAAATATACTACCATTTGTCTCAAAGGTGTAAGTTAAACCAGTAGGGTTGTAATTTTTTATTATGGTAAATAGGGATTTTGTAGAGAAAAATAGTGTAAATCTACAATTGTATTACATTCAAAACCTATGATCCCTGACATCATTTAGCTTTTTATGCAAAAATAATCTTCTATTTTTGATGTCCAAATGATAATGGAAAATGAGGTTATGTGGGGTGGTGATGTGTTATTCAGGGAAAAGACATTTCATTTCATGGTGATCTTGAGCTATGGTAAAGTGGTAGGGAAGAACAAGACCATTAAAAACATACAAGTAGAGAAATATTTCAAGATGAGTTATGCAATGGTGGTGACAGAAAATGGTAGGGTATATCAATTAATATAGTACACAAGAGGGCCCATATCATATATTAAATATAGATTCATGGTAGTGGTTAGGTTTTTAGCTTATAGGGTGGGTATATATTCAAGTAGCCATTTTCTATTATCAAGGCTATACGAGGACCTCATGAGCTTTAATTTTTGGTAAGGCTTTACGTTTGATGTGCAACTTAAATTACCACTACAATGCCTCTTATGTGCGGATGAGAAATTAATTTCCCATAGTCTATGGTGATTTCAATGGAGAAATCATTTTCATTACAATTACACCAACAAAATCAGAATCAACCAAGACAATGAGGTTCCAGAGTCTATATTGTAACTTATCCATAGTCTATAAAGGACAAGGTCTTACAAAGCTTACAAGTGGTGAAAGATTTCAAAATGAGATGGGTGATGATGATAAGGGAAAATGGTAGGGTATGTCATGTGATATCATACACCAGAGGTCCTATATCATACGCATGCCCCAACTTTAAGGTATTTGTTAGATTTACATACCCTACACCTATTATAAAGGGGTTTGTATCTCGTAGGGTAGTGGCATCATTTATTGAGGGTATGGAGTCTATCTTTTTAATTTTGTTCTATTTGAAGTGACTCATACCAAATATTTTTCAAAGTACATGCCACATGGGTACATAAGGGGGCATTGTTGTTGATATAATGTGAATGTCATGGTAAAGGAGTCACTAGTTAATAGAAAAGGTGGTCGATTAGTGATCAGTCCTAAGTGGTAGGGATGGTTTTTAGGTTAAATTATCAAGCATTAGGGGGTGCCCATATTGTACACTTCAAAAAGGAATATACTCCATAAATGAAAACAAAACACACATACATTCTTTATGTCATAACATGCACCTTCAAGGCAACTGCTATTTATTTAGCTTTTAAAGTCTAGGTCTTTATAAAAGTGAGTTTGACTCACCCAAAAAAATCATTCCTCAATTTTTATACTTTCTACAAGTTATTTTATTTATAAAATATATTTTCCCAATGTAAGTGGTTTAAGTTTTGTTTTGTCAATTTAGGCATGTTTAAGGGACTTAATCATACTTAAGATTGCCATAAATGAGTGGTTGGGTGTGCATGGATCAACAATTAAATATATATTACTCCAATCATATCAATTTGGATCCAAATTAAACTAAATTGGGTCGATCATACACAAATATACCCTATATCGTATGTATTTACCTCATTCACAAGGGTAAATTATGGTTTTATGTTTATTTTGATCTTTAAGGGACCTAAAGACATGCAAAATTGACATAAATGGGTGGTTAGGTGTGTGTGCATCACCACTTTGACCTATGTTGTCCTAATAATGCCAATTTGGGCATGATTTCTAACTAAATTTGATTGATCACATAATAATGTGACCCAAATTATTCATATTTTATCTAATTGCAAGCCATTTTGGTGTTTTGTGTTGATTTTTTGTTATAAGAGACTAATTACATGTCAAATTGACATGAAGAGGTGTTTGAGTGTGCATGGGTCACCAATTTGACATACGCTATCCCAGTAACAACTATTTTGCCCTAAATTCAAACTAAATTAGGTCAATTGCACACAAATGTACCCCAAATCATATGCATTTGCCCCAATCACAAGACAAGAAGGTGTTTTTTGTGTGATTTTTTGCAATAGACGTAATCAAATGTAAAATTGATATTAAAGGATGATTGGTTGTGCATAGATCACCAATTCAACCTACATTGTGCCATTCAAATCACTTTGGGCCAAAATTCCAAGTAAACTTAATCGATCATGCACGAATGTGCCCCAAAATGTATCCCTATCACAATTGATTATGGTGTTGTTGTGTTAGTTTTAGGTTGTAAGATGCCTAACCACAAGTAACATTGAGATAAAGGGATGGTTGGGTGTGCAGGTCACCAATTTGACCTATGTTTCCCTAATGCCACTTATTTGGGTCTAAATTCAAACATAATTAGGTTGATTGAGTAAGACTGTGCTCAAATCATTTGCATTTGCCCTAGTAACAAGATAAAAAAGTGTTGTTGTGTCTTTTTAGATTATAAGAGACGCAATCACATGTAAAATTGATATTAAGGAGTGGTGTGTGCACAAGTCACCAATTTGACCTATGTTTCCTCATTCACACCACTTTGGGTTTGATTTCAATGTAAAGAGCTTTGACACTACTCTTATTATATATTTACAACCTACTAACTTAGGCCCACTCAACAAAAGGATACATACATACATATACATATGCATATATAACAAAATATTTTAAAAGATAAAAACATTTTATCAAATAATATCATTATATTTCAAACTTAAAATTTGACATTTTATTATTTTATTTATTAGTATAGATATTTTAAATATATTTACTAAATAAAAAATATTAAGAGATATTGATTTTGAGATGCTTATCTTGGATCTTTAATATTCTACATTGATTAACGATTTCATTATCTTCTCTATGAATTTCCTACTGAATAGTGATAAATGGTTGCAATCTAATTGCACTTTTGTGTTGAGATTGAAAAATTCTTTGAAGAAAAGAGGAACTCCAAACTCCATGGCATGCCCAAGATATTGTAATATTTTGATCACATTTTCCAAGCAAAAATGAAAAATTATTATATGACGATCAAATGTACATCAAACTCAAAGTCTAAAATTCCCTATGATGATCAAATATACATCAAACTTAAGATCAACCACTTTATTGATATCTTGCACTATTATACTCCATCCCCACTTTAATTGTCACCATAAATTACACCTATCAATATAGTTATGAAACTTCATAAATTATTTACATAGTGAGTAAATGCTATTTTTTTAATATGTCATTTTCATTCCCCAACACTCGACTCCCCGTCTCCAAACTTTATACATCCACCATCTCTTTGTAGTATACATGAGTTAACCCATTTCTATAATCAGAACAATTAAAGGTCGTCCTGGAGGGGGGAATTATTGGAACCATTTAGCTCTAACTTGAAATTAGTTTTTAAACTATTGGCCAATTAGATGACATCAATCAGTGCACCAATAAAAAAATATTAGGCTTTTACAAAGTAGAGTAGCATGTTTTTTAACGTAAAAACAAAACAAAAAAAAAAAAATCCTTCATGCAAGGTGATTAGCTGAATTTTTTTTCATGTTATTGTCTAGCTCACTTTGATCGATGCTGGGCATTAATTTCTCCACCCAATCTATACAATGAAAATTTTAATACTATATTTATTCGTGCTATGTAAATTATTTGGTTTAATAAAATCGCATTGAATGCCGAATTAATTCATCAAAAAACAAAACGACAAATTATAAATAATTAAATGTTTGTAGAAACTTAAAGCTCCACAGGTAGAATGAAAAATCTTGGCCCATTAAATGCGCGATAGATTGATGGATGAATATAATCAAACATTCAATGTTGCATATTATTGCTGTCAGTTGGAGCCGTCGCCATATCAGACCTCGTGAGTGCAGCTGCCGAAAGAGCAAGGGATTAAAGTTCCCGACGTCAGTTCTGTGCACTCTCCTCTATATCTAACCTGGTACCTGGATTCTAGAGGCACCATGAAGAAAGAAACTCCACTTCCATTTCCAATACTTGCATCGTCCGTTTAAAGCATTATTCTCATTTCCATGTATATTCTCAACTTTCTCTTCCATAGGCTTACACGTCTGGCTTTCTTTTTCAATTTGCTTCGAATTTTCTGTGCTTATCGGGTGCAAACCCTTCCTCAATGAAAATACTACCGGAAGAGCTTCAAAAAGACTAAGTTTCAACAAATTACATGCCGTATTAGTAAACCTGCGGAAAAAATCGGGTTCAACGGCTGCGTATTGCACTAATTCTCTACAAATACTGTAGCAGGACGTCTTGTGAAACTTAGAAACCTGAAAATTAGCAAACAACAGTCACATAATAAACTTATAGGTCACATTTTTAATTTGTTTCTCTGTTAAGAGCAGATCTAAAAATTGACATCTAAAGCAGTTTTTATTGTAAAATATTTAAATTCGTAGTTTGATATTATTGTTTTTTTGTTGTGGATGTAGTAAGGTAGGGTTTGAAGAGCATATCAGAATCGACAAAATCGGCAAAGCTACATATGAGTATAAGGTGCTCTTACCGTGGACAAAATGACCACAACTCCAGAACATGTCCAAACAGAAGCGTTAAGCTCTTCGGAGGTAGTCTTACTGCAAAAGGATTTATGAGGAAGAGCGTTAGCATGAGAAATCTTTCGCATAATTATAAGGCCTCTACTTCTCCATGTAATAATAATATGCTTTTAACTCCAGAGCAATTTGAATCTGGAGCTGGAGATGACGGATACGTTTCTGACGGCATGATTCCGACCTCAAAATCTTGCCAAAGGAAAAAAGGTTTGGATTTGAGAAAATCGTTTATGAAATTTGTGCTCTTTTTCATGGCAGGCTTTAATGTTTAGACGTTTTTTGGTTTATTTTGATTACTGTAGGGCTCTTTTTCTTGCGCTGTTAGATTTGAATGTTTTGGCATTTATCGAAAGGATTTTTTTATTGTTGTATTTGAAGTTCCTAAGAATTTTACTGGTGCTGTTCATTTTCTGTTGTATCAAGGCATTCCGCGGACGGAAGAAAAGTAGAAAATGTTTCTCCTGGTGCTACAGAAGCTAGGGAAAGGCGACTGGAGAGGCATTTCCAGAAAGTCTTGGAGAAACTTCTTGCTTTCCAATTTTCCAAAACAATCTTTTCTGTTGTTTTATTTTAATTTTACTCATTGGTGACCTCTACTTCTTCAGAATGCTATTATTGGCTCATCCTTCTCCCTGTTTCTTCGTAGGATGAGTATCAACCCATTGCTTTTGGCTCAAGAGATTAAACCAGCCTCTATTGATAGAATTGCTTATATTTATTGAACATTCAAAATGTAAAGCAAATTATAATGTGAACTCATTCTTTGAAAACCCTATAATATGAACTGAAGAAAATTAATTTTATTCTGATAATTTTAAGACTTTGTTAATCAAAATGCCTTTCCTTTACTAAATAAGTATAGTTCAAATCACTTATCTTCAATAATGATATTCAGGTATGTCTAGAGTTTATTGTGTTCTAATTCTCAAACTCCCAGAATGTCTGTTCCACTCCGTGATCTTTTATTGTTTGGCACATTTGAATGGCTATTCGGTATATGTATGTTAATGTGGCGTTTTTTATCAATATACTGGTGAGATTCTTCGGATGTATTAAGATTCTCTTGTTTTTATGGGTTTTAATATGGATGAAATAGTCGAATTAGTAGACAGCTTGATTTGTGTCGGCAAACCTTATCAGCTGCTATAGTTCGAGTCTTCAGACCTAGTGCACCTATATCTTACCCAGATCTCACTATTAAATTGGTGCATTATAATAGTATATGCTATTCTACATTTTTTTATAATAATTTGGCAGAACTGGAAATTTTCTCATAGGGATTAATGGTAAATCTTTGAGCTACTTTTTAATGATAAAAACAAAGGGGGTATGCATTTCAGTGGTAAATAAGCATTTCAGTGGTAAATAGGTTTGTTTATCTCAATGCATGGTTATATTTTCAGAGACAATTTTATCCATGGAAGCTACCATTTAAAATTATAGAATTTTGCTCATGTTAAATGCTTAGACTACGATTAATCATGATGCTTAAACGAAACTTGGCATATCTTATTGTGATGACAAATCATATTTGGAAATAAAAATTAATGAGAAAGCCAATTTCAATAAAACCATGAAGTGATATTGTTGCAAGTGAATAAGTGTGATAAATAAAACATGTAAAATAATTATGTATCTTTTATACATTTCATAGAGAATTTTATTTTTATTTTCGATGAAATAATATGTATACACATAATTAAGTTGTATAAGGTGTTAAAATTATTTTTATATTTGTATCATTTTGGATGTTATGCACATCTTATATTTACATTGAATGAAAAAACTATTATTCTGAAGGGGAATATTTTTATCATTATGCTAATGTGACTTGTTGTCTAGTGTAGGATGAAAACAGCAAGAGATGGTTAAAACTAAATAAACATACCTCTTATGATTAATGTCAAATTTATTGATTTAAGATATGATTTATTATTGTATGAAATATAATGTCAAACTTATTGATTTTGGATATGAGTTATTACTATATGAAGTAATTATTTGTATAGAAAACATGTGTGGAACATTTCCTCCTTTCTCTTATAATGATGAAGATTAACCGCCTTTAGATATACTTTTTGTTATAAAACCGTACTTAAAAAGGAGTTCATATTATTTATGTTGTGTATAAAAGATTCTTCTATGTTTGATCATGCTTCATTTTGGATAACTATATCTAACCTAAGACCTATTTTAAAAAACTATGTTTCAATTATATGGTTATATTGTGGGAGAATTCGTGTAAAGTTTGATTCAACAAAGGTTAATCTAATTTCATTGTTCTTGACATAATAAATAATCCAATTATGATTTCAAATCTTCTAATCAATCTTAAGATATGATTAATGGATGGACAAAATTTAGAGAGACCTTGACTAGATGAAATTTATGTTACAAGTTTAGTATGTAAGTCATAAAACTGAAAAATACTTCATGTCTTGGTCGTCAACAATAATGCTACTATAAATAAAATAGATAAGATTAAGATATTCCTAAACTTGTGATCTTGTTAATTTTTAAAAATTATTATGTAATATCCATTATTTTGAGAAATCAAGAGAACCTTATTTTTAAACCATGGAAGCTTATACTGAATGTTAACTACAAAAGTGATCTCTAAAGTTCATTTTACTTATGCTTAAAAGTAAAATTGATGTTTTTCCTTTCTTTTAAATGAAAAGAGTTGTTTTGGTTAAGAAATCATGAAGATTGTTTCTTTAAAATATGTTAAGCTAAGCTAGATTACATAAAGCTCCATTATCTTAAACACATATTTTCAATAAAACTTTGAAAATTAGAATTATAATAAAATAGGCCTTTATTTACAATCATGGCTTGGCTTCTAATTGCGGCATGTACATTTTTTTTGGAAGCCTATGAAAGAAATACTTTTTAATTGATTAAATATTTTATTGGATTGACTAGAACATTGTTTCTTCCACCTCAATTTAACTAGTAAACATACATCATAGTAATATAATTAACTCCTATTAAATTAATAATGATTAGCATGTGCTTAAAAAAATAATATATGAAAAAGGAATAAAATGTTAAGGATGTGCCAAATATTTTTACCCTCTTGTTAATATCTATAAAAAATTAGGTTTGCTTGGGTTGAGAGCGATACTTATTTTCTTAAATGGAAAAGGATATGCAACCTTGTGTCTCTAAAATGTATACTAAAGTCATAATTTGACTACATTACTATTAGTAACATCAGCTTGAGAATAGGTCTAAATTATGTTGATTGACTTAATGTTTATAAATTTTAAAAAAAATACCTTACTACCTTTAAAATATATCTTACTACTTGCTGAATATAAATGTAGAGGATTTATTATTTTATTCTATTGCACTTCAAATATAAATGCTACTACTTTGCATGAGTTTTTTCCTGCCTTGTTATTATAGGACAAAGGATTAAAAAACATGACCAATGGACTAATCCTTCCTTAAAAGAGATGATTTTGAGAATCTGTATCATCCATTGAATGGGAATAACTCTTTTCATTTGTCATAAATTGTTCTTAAAGGTGACAGCACAGCATGGATCGCAGCTCGGTGACAGCTCAGCTAGGGACAAATCGTGAACCATGTAGAAGTCTCCTGGCAGCTCATGCCTAGCTGGAATAACAACGCAACGTAGGATAGATATTACATTATTTTTAGGAAATATTCTAGACTAATCCAACTCAACAAGCTTAGCCTGGTTCGACTTTGACGGATTTAGAATTTTCCATAACATTGTATAAATTAAAATGTAATGATCTGTTTCGAATCAATGAAAAAAAAATTCAACTTGCTAATAATTGGTATCAGAGCCTGCAGTTCAGAGTGCAGCAGTCTGATGAAAGGAGAGAAGAAGAGCAGAAGCGCCCAGGTTTAATGACTTGGAGAAAAATAGCAAGATTGGAAATTGTTCTACGACCTACGCAGCAGTTCGGTGAAAGGTGAATCCAGCCTGGGAAGTGAAGATCGACCACACAAAATCCAAGAAGAGTAAGATGCAAACCTACAGAAGCTGTTAGCAAAACTAAATTGCAAACTGCCTACCTATTTTAAAAAAAAATGCGACCTGTCACACAGGAATTGCTGGGAAAGTGCAGCTTGAAGTTTGACGTAGCCTGTTTGGTCAACGTGACAGCAACACCTCGAACGTGGAGCGACGCCTGCAGAGAGGTAAGAAATAGCTGATCAACGCACAAAAAAAGCATGGAACATCAAAGGCAGCAGTAAAGAAGTAAAAATTATTCACCATCTAGTGACGTAGCAAATAGGCAGTCTGCAAATCGCTGAGACAAGGTAAAAAAAAATCTGAGTGTAACTCCAGACCATGGAAGCAAGAACCAGTTCGCAGCCAAGACGCCTGGGAAGGTACATCCAGTAAAGCAAGAGTCAAACTGTGTGGAGGCCACCGTGTATGTCTAGTGTAAAAGAGAGCATTGGAACGGCTGAAAGGCACCAAGGTAACTCAAAAGCCATAGAAAATCATCGAGACACTCAAGAGAGCACCGGTTTTTATTTTGCCTTGCTAGAAGCTCTTCAAAATATCAGTATTCTTCAATTTTATGAGCTCGTTCGACAAGACCTTCTGGAGTACTTCCTATTCGATGTACGCTGCCAAGCCAAGAAAATCTGAGGAGAACTCGAAGCCGGATACGACACTGATACTGAAGATGAGGTTGAACGTCCTAGGAAACATCATTGTCTTTCAGCACGTCAATATTTTGATCATCTCCGAACTTGATTCTCTCATCAGTAAGACTTGTAACTCTCTTTTATAATAATAAATAAAAAATTGCTTTTCTTTTCAATGTCTGCTCCAAAGTTACTTCTATCAAACGCCCAACTTCTTAAAGGGCCAAATTATGCTACGTAAAAAATGAAAATGTGCACAATCCTTCAGTTTGAAGGACTATGGGGAATCATGACAAGAGACAAGAAAGCTCCCACTGATCCTAATGAATGTGCAAAGTATTATAAGGCTACTACCAAAGCCTTGATGTAATTATGCTAAGCATCACTGACGACGTCCATCCACATATCAAAGATGTTGACAATCCAAAGGTAGCATGGGACAAGTTAGTGTCCATATATGAGGCAAATAATAAGATGAAGATCCTCCATCTGCAATCAAGACTTCACACAATCATCATGGAGTTCGATGAGAAAGTTGAGGAATTCTTACATCGAGTGGCTAGAATATGGATGGAGTTGCTAGCACTCGATGAGAAGTTAGAAGATGATCTCTTGGTTCAGATTACCTTGAGAGCATTGCCTTCCAAATTTAGAGTGTTCGTCATGACACTAAATGTCACCAAGCAATCAATATCATTCGAAGAGCTCATGAACTTGTTGCATCAAGAAGAAGCTATCAACTCAGTCCAAGATGAGTTCAAAGATAAAGCTCTTATCTCAAAGAGGCAACAAGGTCAGAAGTTTCATAAAGGGCCTTCGAAGAAGTAGCCACAGAAATAGCAACAACAACAATAGTCTCAACATCAAAAATCTCATAATTCAAAGAAATGGTGTCATATTTGTCGAGTCAATATTCATGACACTGACAACTGCAGGTATAATGCCCAAAAACAAGGGTCTACCAGCACATCAGAGTGAGATGATTCTAAAAAATTGAAAAGGCATCCCTATAAATGAAAGCAGAAGAGACATCTCGTTGCTCAATAAGATGATATATCTGAAGAAGAGATATCTAATGAAAACAAGAACTTGGTACTAGTCTCCTAGACCTCACAACCCACAAGGAATATCTGGTTGATCGATTATGGTGCCACCAAACATATGTCAAGCAACAAGAATCTATTTGATTCACTATCACACCAACACACCAGAGATCAGGTTAGGATCAGAGATGGCAAAGAGTACATTGTAAAAGGAATAGACAAGTTACCATTCCTCTTAGAATGTGAAAATGTACACTAACAAAGGTACTATACATTCTTGGACTAACGTATGATCTCTTATCAGTTAGCCAGCTACTAAGTAACCATCTGAAGGTGGAATTTCTTATCAAAAATGCCATCAAAACTTGCCTGATATCATGAAAAGGTAAAGTTATTGATAAATCTTTTCTTAAAGATAAATTATTTGCTCTAGATGTTGTTTCATCTTCTGTAGTAGCATTATCTACCTCAATGGTAGAATCCATTGCCCTCTGGCACTACTGGTATGGTCATTTATCTACCAGTTCATTATATGAGTTAAGTACTAAAGGGATGGTATGTTGACTTCTCAAGCTATCTAGTTCTTTGCTCGTTTGCCCTGGTTACCTTGCAGGTAAACAACACAGGGATCCATTCAAAGGAAGCTCATTTCATGCCAAGAAATGATTGGAGGTTATTCACACTAATTTGTGTGGCCCACTACCTGATTCATTCTTGGGATACAAGTACTTCTAGTTATTCATGGATGAATACTCCCAGAAGATGTGGGTATTCTTCCTAAATAAGAAGAGTGAAGCACTTCATCATTTCTAGATCTTCTATCAACAGGTTGTGAAGGAGACAAGACAACCTCTACTTCACCTCTACTCAGATCGAGGGGGGAATTCACATTGAAGAATTTCTCGGCATTCCTAAATTAGCAAGGTGTAAAATAAAATTTGATTGGTCCCTACACACCCCAATAAATTTTCATTATTGAGTGATGCAATTGTATCGTGATGGAGATGGCTCATTGTATGTTATCAACAACAAAGCTAGAGAAATGCTATTGGGTAGAAGTAGTCTAGATAGCTGTGTATCTTCTTAACAGGGTACCAACAAAAAATTTGAAGGACAAAACACCTGAAGAGGTATGGAGTGGTACAAATCCATCTATTTCTCATTTATGAGTATTTGGTTGCACAACATATATGCATATACCAGCTGAAAAGAGGAAGAAACTCGAGTCCAAAACACTCTCATGCATCCTATTGGGCTATAGCACAACCTTGAAGTCATATCATCTCAAGGATACTGAATCAAGGAAAATCTATGAAAGCGGAGATGTGGTGTTCAATGAGTCATCTTTTGATTCAATGGTGTAGAATGATGGATCAACACCAATCACCTCTCACAAATTACTTCTTGAGTCAGATAATGAGGAAAATCTAGAGCTACAAGGAGAGCTGTATGTTGATCTTGGAGAATTAGATCTTCCAGAGCCACAAGAAGAGCTATATGTTGATATTGGAGAATTAAAACATCCACTAGATAGTTCTTCACATCCACCAAGTAGTTCATCACAATAGTGGTAGAGATCTCATCTGAAGTTGGTACTAGGTACCATTAGAGACACTCATTCATTCGGAGTAAGAATAAAGAGTCAGACAAGACATGAACTAAATTTTGTACTTATGAGTACAATAGTTGATAGCTTCAAACCTGGAAATGTTTGTGAATCTTTAACTCAACCTCATTAGAAGAAAGTGATGGATGTTGAGTACGACTCACTCGTGAAGAATCAAACTTGGGAACTTGTCGATCTGCCAACAGGAAAGAAACCCATAGGCTGCAAATGGGTTTTCAAAACAAAATATAAGGTAGATGGATCCATCTATAAACATAAAGCATGACTAGTAGCAAAGGCATATGCTCAAAAAGAGGGCATTGACTATGAAGAAACCTTTGCACCCACTATAAAGATCAAGACCATCAGAGTTGTTTGTACACTCATAGCACATAATGGATGGTGAATTAAATAGATGGACATCAAAAGTGCTTTTCTCAATGGCGATCTAAAGGAATAAGTATACATGACCCAACCAAAAGGATTTGTTGATGAAAAACATCCTAAAAAGGTATGTTGTCTCATCAAATCACTTTATGGACTGAAACAAGCTCCTAGGGCATGGTATACTAATATAGATGATCACCTTTTGCAGCATGGTTTTACTCGTAGCCCCTTGAATTCTAACTTGTATATAAAAAAGGTTGGAATAGAAATCATCATTCTTTTTCTATATGTAGATGATCTTGTGATCACAGGTAGTTCAGAAAAATAGGTTAATATTGTGAAGAATGACCTCAAAATATCCTTTGACATGACTGATTTGGGGCTACTACATTATTGTCTTGGCTTGGAGATATGGCAGAAATAGAATCACATTTTATCATCTAGATCAAATATGCTAAGACACTCCTAGAAAAGTACAAAATGTTAGATTGTAAGCCACTTTCAACACCGATGGAAAAAGGCTTACAACTTTCTTGATTCCAGGACTCACCTCAAGTAGATGCAACTCTATATAAATAGTTCATTGGAAGTCTCATCTACTTGACTTACACTAGACCAAATATATGTTTTATTGTGAGTTATCTCTCAAGATTTGTGTTGGAGCCGAAGAAATGTCACTAGATAGCAACAAAGCATGTTTTAAGATATGTCCGAGGCACACTTTAGTATGGTATGGAGTATAATAAGAATACTCAATTCTTCTTACAGGGATATATAGACTTAGACTATGTCAGATCTATTGATGATAGAAAGTCAACGTCAGGGTACATATTTCATCTTGGATCTGGACCGATATTGTGGATTAGTAATAAGCAAATAGTTGTTTCTCTTTCATCCATTGAAGCAGAATATCATGCCACACATTGATCTGTGTGTGAAGTGATATGGTTACATCGCATACTAGCAGATATGGGCTATGAAGAAAAGAAGCCACCCATCATACACTACGATAATCAAGATGTGTTAAAACTTGTTAAGAATCTTGTTTATCATGAAAGGATAAAACACATAAAGGTAGAATGTCACTACATTTGAGAACAAGTTTTGAACCATCATATTCAGCTCCAGTACTGCCCTACAGATGTACATATAGCAGATATACTTATCAAATCTCTTGTAAAAGTGAAATTTGAATTGTTCAAGGAGTATATTTGTAAACATAATGTAATACGGTGGGGAATGATAGCACAGCATGGATTGCATCTCAGTGACAGCTCAGCTAAGGATGAATCATGAATCCTATAGAAGTCTCATGGCAGCACATGCCCAATTGGATTAACAATGTAGCTTAGGATATATAATACATTATTTTTAGGAAATATTCTAGACTAATCCAACTCAGCAAGCTTAGCCTGGTTTGACTCTGATGGATCTAGAATTTCCCATAGCATTGTATAAATTAACATGTAATGATCTGTTTCAAATCAATGAAAAACATTTTCAACTTACTATTAAAAGATCACTCAACTATGATTGTGGTGGTGAATACCATATTCCCAGCTTTTACTCCTTGAAGATAATGATAAGTAAATGTGACTAAATTCTCTTTCCTTATACTATGTGGGGTTCGTAACATGTTGTCCTATGAGTTGTTCCTTTTTTTATTCTCTTTCTTTTGAAACTCTATTGGTACTTTTGACACCAATAAGACCTTTGAAAAATGTGGAGTTTATTACTAAGTATATTTCTATCCCTCTTTTGAGTATTGGAACATTGTAAATACTCATTCACTTGGTGTAATTGGATTATTTTAAATTATAAAAACTATGAGATTGGATGAGTTGTAAAGTATCATATGTTTCATATAAATGTCAAAATTTCTATTGAAAAGAAAAAAATATATATAAATTTTATTATTTTAATATATGTATATATGTATGTATATGTATATGTATATGTATATGTATGTGTATATATATATATATATATATATATATATATATATATATATATATATATAATAAGATTTAAATTTTTAAGTGTTTGTAGATTTATAAATTTACAATTATAAACTATTTAATCTATGAATATTATCATTAATAGATTTTTCACCCTTTTTCTAATATCATAAATCACCGAAGTGTTAATTTATTAAATTAATTGTTATTGAGTTATTTTTTAATACACTAGAATTTATATTTCTTAATACCTTAAATTCTCTCACTTTTAATATTATTAATTTTATTTCTTAAAAAAGATTTTATAATACTGATGAAGTTATTTTGTCATATTTTAAATTTCAATACTATCAATAACTTCAATTTTATTTTTAAAAGAGTTAACCTATAATATTTATTTTACTTTTATAAAAATGACAAATTAAATGATTTTTTAATATTTTAAATGTTAGTATGATCTAAAAATTTAATCTTAATTTTACTTCTTCAAATAATATTATTTTTATCTTTAAAAGAATGATTTTATAATATTAATTTTATTTTTAGAAGAATAATTTGATTGTAAAATTATTTCCTAATGCCTTAAACTTCATCATTTCTAATATTAATTTGATTTTTAAAAAAATTAAAAATAATTTAATTATTTTTATTTTTTTAAAAAATCAAATTAATATTAGAAATGATGAAGTTTAAGGCATTAGGAAATAATTTTACAATCAAATTAAAAATAATTAATTTATAAAAAAATAATATATATATTTTTTAAATAAAATTTCAAATTTTGTTATTAATTTTAATTTAAAAAATAATATTAAATTTTGAAAGTGTTTAATCTTTTTATTATTAAAATATTATTTTAAATTAAAATATATATTTTAATTTTAAAAATGGTATTAAGGTGTATTTTTATTATAAAAGTGAGGGCAATAGTAGTAGCCTAATATTGATAAATACATGGTTTCATTGAAATTATGATATTAAGATATTAAATTTTTATAAATTCTAATGAGTGATAAATATTATTTAAAAATAAATAGAATTTGTAATATTTATATATTTCAAGTAAATATAATATAGTTTAATAGAATGTCACCCAATTTTTATATTTAAATTATATCATAAGTCTTATTGATATTATATTATATTGATAAAAATAAAAATAAAAATATTGAAATAAAAAAATATATAAATAATAAAAAAATATATTATTATTTCATATTTTATCAATAATTATTTACCTATTTATAATTTATTAAAAAAAGAAAGCAAATAAATAATAAAAATGGTTTTAATTTAAATTTTAAATTATACTTACATTATATATATATATATATATATATATATATATATATATATATAACAAATTCCTACCACAATCATAATAAATTAATGGTTAAATGATTTTTAAAATTTATAAAAAACATATAATTATATTATTTTATATTAAAATATTTATTTTAATTTAATAAATTTGTATTGATTTTATAATTTATGAAAACAATATATAATTATTTATATAATTAAAATATATTTTTAAAAATATTGAAACAAAAAATCATATAATAACAAATTTTAATTACGATATTTATTTATATAATCTTAACATGGAAAGGCGAAAGGCGAAAGCTCTAATACTCTCTCTATTTAATCATAGTGAGATACAGAAGGGCGAAAGCTCTAATAATTATTTATATTAAACCATATCCAGAGCTTCAAATTGTATCACTAACACTTATTTAAATAGTTTAACAGAGAAGGGCGAAAGCTCCAATAACCCTTCATAATAAACCATAGCCAGAGCTCCGAATTTTATCACTACCTATTATTTTAATTCAAACAATACTGTTGTCTGAAATTATTGGGACGTAGACTTCACTTTAAAAGCGAAGGAAATACATAATAAACCCTCCGATAGCCATTTTAAGGTCCTGCTACAGAGCGACAATTCGACCTGATCTGCCCTCGGGTGCCCGTGAGAGGACTGATGTTGCCCATCTTAAGCAATGATTTCACAAATTGCTTTAGAAACTCCTCCTCCTGTTCTGCATATAATTTCACCGTCTCCGTTGTTTTTCCTCGCCCTCTCGTAAACAGCTCCTCATCCGAATTCAGCAGCCCTTTCTCGTTCACCAATTGCTTGAAATAATAGTTGTCAAATTTGGTAGGACTCACAACATCCAACGGCGACAGATT
This sequence comes from Torreya grandis, assembly GCA_037957365.1. NCBI lineage: Eukaryota > Viridiplantae > Streptophyta > Pinopsida > Cupressales > Taxaceae > Torreya > Torreya grandis. The sequence goes on along the minus strand of JARHVA010005051.1, from coordinate 870,500 downwards.
GGTATCTCCTCCCGATCTTGGACACACGGATTTCAGTTTACCATAATAACACTTGTCAAGGGTGGAGTCGGGCTGCCCATTTCCGCTCTGATTGTACAACCTCTGTCGGAAGCTTGTGCACTGGGATTGGCCGATGGTGTGACTACCTGCACAATATATAAAGACATTATTTCTCTAAGGAAGAAGCGGTTTGCAAGTAAGTAGAAGAACATATTACCTGAGAGTGCCACCAAGTCCACCTCATCCAGACCCTGGCGTTTAAACTTGGTGATGAGAGTTTGGAGGGTTGAATTTGGCGCGGGGATATTATTGTTCGACCCTTGCAAACTTGCAGTGGTAGAGTCCCTCCTTCCCAACAAAACTTCGAAATCCGGACCTCCACTCTGCGTAGCATAACTAGTGTTTAACAGTATTCATACAAATAAATATTTACCCATTGACAGTACTCGATTGAGGATAAGATGTATTACCAGCACCACAGAATCACGAGCCGCAATGGTAAGAATATCAGCGCAGGATACAGTTCGTGGGCACGCCTTCTCCAGCTCGCTTTTTATTTGGTCGACCACGTCGAATCCTCTGGCCGAATTTTTGTTTGCATTTGACCGCTTTTCGCTGACAATGTTGCCGCTGTCGTCCAGCAGAATTGACGCATCACAGCCCTGGATTAATACATATCATTGATAATGTGTCATGGCATTCATATTATTAATATTAGTGATGGTGAGTGGTGAACACTGAGTACCTTTACAAAGCAATCGTGGAATTGAAGACGGAGCAAAGACGCCGCCATTCTGGCTTCTCTCATCACGGCCTTCTCCACAACCGACTTCACAATATGCTCAGCCATTGGACATGACTTCTCGTAGAACTTTGGAGTCAATTTCGAACTTACAGGCTGTGCGGATGACAAGGTGAATACGATGATTAAACACAGATTAGCCAGAAGAAAATTTAATGACCCCATACTCCTTTCCATGATAGAGCCCTCCTCTTCTCGACTATGAAGTCCCAGGAGCGTTTGATTTTGTGAAGGGTGCCTGATATTCTTATATAGGAAAAGATTATCCGGCTTACGAGTTTATTCTAACCACAATAATGAAAAGGAAGGGTGGTTACGCGCCGTTGATCGATCAATTCTTTCATTGGGAGGTCACCAAAGAGAGCAACAAAAAAACAATAACGTACAACGGATCTTTTTTTATTTGTCTCATTTGGAAATTTGCCATATTTAGAAATGCTTCTGTGAACTTGGATCACATAACCAGGCCCTGACCCTTGACGGACAAACACAAAGCTGCGAAATGAATGGTCTATCTCTCAGTTTAATTTAATTTTAAAAGATTGAACGTTATTTATTTCACTAATTTTAAAAAATATATATATTTTTAATATTTATTGAAATTTATACTTTAAAAAATATATGATAACACACTTTTATCATCATGAATATTATTAAACTACAATCCATTCAATCAAATTACATTTTGAAATCCTTCCTTATATTAAAAAAACTTGTTAACAAATCCATCAAACGGAATCAAAGTTTAAGTTTAAGTCTATGAAAAGGCGATCCTCATTTGTGTGGAACAGCTGGAAACCATAGAACTTTCTAATGTATTTTTAAATAAACACTACTGTTTATTTACTTTTTTAGTTTTTGTGTAGCAAACACATCTCAATATTTACAGAGCTTCTTATCGATGATGGAGATAGCCTACAAACCAAAAATAGGTTTGTAGGAAGCTGATGTGAAGAGATTAACTGAATTCTTATAGCAATTGCGTTGAAAGGCCACCCAACGCCATTTTCAGCAATTATAAACACCCAAAGTCGTCATTTGGTTGGTGGCTGAAACGAGAGGGATAAAGGCCCTATGAAATTAGAGGGTCCATTTCTTTTCTACACTCTCGAATTATTTAAAAAGTTTGTATGTTTGATCTGTTCTTTGTTTAACAATTATAAATTCAAATCATTATTATCATATTCATATATATATATAAATAAAAGTAATTGTACTTTTTAAAGGTTAATTATTCTATTTTTTTATATTAGAAATATGTAAATATATTTATTAAGAAAATAAAAAATAAATATATATCTTATCAAAAAAATGGTGGAAAAAGGATCACATCATGAATTTAAACTTAACATTATCAACCAGCTTATTTTATAAGCTTATAAATTATGATTTTATTAATAATAGTTCTATTGAAGTGTTCCAATAATAAACTTCATGCCAGCTTTTAATTTTAATTATTCAGTTATTATTTACTATACTCACAAGTAAAAAGTTATTAAGAAATTTCAATATACGATTTTGGCTTAAGGAATTGTAATTGGTGAATGTAATTTTTTAGATTTCCTAATAGTGAAAAAATATTAGCAACATTAAAGTCTACGAAATTATACTATTTTAATAAGTGTCATATGCTAAATTTGGTAAGTAAAATAAGTGGATAAGTACTTAGCTTGTCTAGGTTACTATTTTACTGTGACTGTATGGTCACCTTGGCCTGTCTCTATATACTTTATATTTGTGATCATGATCCCTAATGTTACGTGTAGCTCTAAAAATCAATCTTCTTTGTTTTGAAACCCTAGGTGTGCTTGTGAGGTATAGAAACCTTAAAATTTTATAAAAATATAATGGATCATATGATGATTGGCCATTGCCTACGTATATGATACTCTGAGGAGAGAAATCAAGCCACACATAGTTCTCTCATATAGGGTGATTATGTAAGTCTTTTTTTTTTCCTATATGTAAGCAACTAATGATTTAGAATTGATACTTGGAAATGTTTGCTTTGACTTAGCTTTATTGTGCTTCAAACATGGCTTGTGATTTTTCTTACTAATAGTTTTTTTATTTAAGAAGAGTGAAACATATTTTTTCAATATGTAATAGTGTATATATATGTAACTTCATATAAGTGAAAAGTGTATTTTGAATGAGATCTTGATTTATTTATATATGAGTCCAATTAGATAATCTTTTGCACCACTCACATGCTCAAAAAATGGGCCAACTTTAAGGAGAGGTTTGATTTTAAAAAATAGTTATTTCTTGTTAGAATAGGGCAATAGGTGATCTTATGGTAGAGTGAGCACACAAATAATTCTACAACAATGATGACCTTGTATGCATAAACATGCAAGAGGATGTGAAACAATTACCTTTATATTAAATTGCCTTGCTTACTAATATCTGCCTTGCACTGCTTTGCTCAACGCAAATACAATAACTTGGTGAAAAGGAATATAAAGGAGTAATGGGAGTTGACTCGTTGGAGAACTCATAGTTAGACTGAGTGTAAGTCACTGTGGAACTCATAGTGGCACTTAGTTCAACTCCAAGTGAAACTCTAGGTAGAACTCACCCTCTCACCCACTTAACCTCTTATCACATTTAAGTAAGTTAAATTTATAAGTTTAGGAATTATCCATTTAATAAGTAAATAGAATAATTAATATCCTACACCAACAACCCCCTTAATCATAGCTTAGGTGGGCAGAAAAAAAAGATGGGTCCCAACAACAAGGTTTGATGAGGTACCTACATATAATACAACTCTCAATAAGTGGAGTAAAAGGAAAAAATCCACTAAGAAAAAACTCCCCCCCCTCCAAAAAAAATAAAGAGAGAGAGATAAAGAAAAGAAGTTAGGACTAGAAATCCCACTCCAACACCCCCCTTAAGCATATCTTAGGTGGGCTATAAAATTGGGTCCCTACAATGAGGCCTGATGAGGTACCCAAGTACATAGTGATGATCTCAATATCCTACAAAATATGAAAGATGTATGCCTCCACAAAGAAGAGAGAGAATGTATGTGCAAAATGTCACATGGTGAATGTTTTAGTAGGTCCCTCTGTAATAAATGTTCTCTTTTTCTTTCAAAAGAAAGAAACCATGAGCTATCAAACTATTGAATTTCCACTCAAGTGGAATGCATGTAGGAATCATGATGTAAATCTCTATAAAATGCTAAAATGTCTCTCTACTAATGCTTGAATGTGCCAAAGTTTCATCAGGTATAACAGGTTTAGCTATAGAAGATGGAAAAGAAGAAGCATACAATGAAGAAGGGAGAATAGCCAAAAAATAAGATAGCTATGGAATATTCACTAAAATAATGTCCATGGAAAAAGGAGAGCAAGACTCAACAACCATCAAAACTAAAGACTAATCTACAAATGAAGTGCTCAGATCTGCAAGATGAATGTAGAGGAACACATGAGTCTTAAATACTCTCAATATGTATACTCTCACTAAAATCAGTAAAGTCCTCCAAAATGCACGTCTGTGAAGGCTTTGAAATAGCAATAATCTACACAAGAATGGATGTAAAATCTGTAATGAGACAACTAAGGTATGGTAGAATATCATCTTATAATAGGGGCTCGACAGAAAGAAGAGCACTATCTACCATGGATGTATCATCACAAGAAATAAAATCATGAGGAAAGAGCACAACAATCTCAAAAGAGACTATAGAAAATAGAGGAAGTGTGACATAAATCTTAGTAGGGTCACTAAAAAGACTATATAGTATGATCCAAATAATGCATGGACACTTTGTATGTTCTACATGGCAATGAAGATCCATGGACATATGTACTAAAAGAGTATCAAAAACCTTGTCACAAGTATTATCCCACTTATCTAACTGAACATGATCAATGGGTGTAAGAATCTATCCATATAGAAATGGAATACAATTCTTGTATGTGATCAAGTGTTCCATGTAAGCACGCCATAAAGTATAATTATCCTTCCCAAGAAGAAATATTGGAGATGAAATAACTCTCCTCATATGGATTCTCTCAAATGGGCTCAACATGACTGAGATAAGACACCAAAAAAGTTTACAACTTCACAATATACTCTACAATGAACTCCTAAAGCATGCTCATTAAAGAGATGTAAGACATTGTCGAGAATGCATCCAAGTGAGCAATCAGTGTTGGAGTGGGTAAATAATGGTGTACGCTCTAAAGATGGACTTCAAACTGGGTTGAGAATGAGTCCATACAGATAAGAGTAATCAGTGAATGAAGTACATTGTAAAAAGTAGTAGGGCCCATAACCCCCCTGAATATGACACTTTATAACTTGAGTGTGTTTTATAAAATAAAGTATATCAATGGAAAGAGGATGAAAAAATATGCATTTTTGAAAAGAGTGTACTCAATTCTAAGTTACCAATCAAAAGTTATAGAAAAATACTTTTTCTATCATTAATGGCTTATTTAGTTAAATTGCACTTAAAGTTTAAATAATTTTTAGGTTCAAACACCAAGTATGTTATATAACCACTCATTGGAATCAGCCAAAAAACTTAGTCCTCTTCAAATCAACTGAGGTCAAAAAATACTCTAGCCCATGCACCCTTACATGTACTTTTCTAAAAAGGCCTTGAAGGTTTTAATTAAAAATTAAAGTTATTTTTCAATTAATAATTAAAAAATAATGAAAATTTTAAAAGAAATTAGGGAAGATTAGATATTTTAATTTTTTATACTTTAGCAAAGGAAAATAGGGGACCAAAAAAGAGGCATGTCATTGAGGAAGAAACTAGGTAGAAACTCAAGGTTTGGGCACTACCATGGAACACTAGAAAAAAATAGATCTGAGTCAATAAAACAAAGCCTTTATAATGCCCTTAGCAAAGAGATGACCAATCTGTATGATGCCTCCAACATACAGAATCAATTCTAAAATAAGAAGAAAGATTAATTAGGAGTATCCCAAAAATGCCTTTCACTGGTTGTAGAAGGCCAAAAAACTCCTTTTCAAGTCCATAAAAGTCTAGTTACAGGTCGTGAGACTCCACGTAGGTCTAGATACAGGTCGTAGGAGATGAACAAGCATGAACCAAAGAAGCACCAGGTCATGGATGTGTAAAGAACTAGATTCAATGTAGGAGGCAAATAGACATGTTGTAGAGACCTAAAAAGGAACAAGACATCCACTACATGCAAGGATAACATTGCAGGTATGTTTTGGAGGGTGACTATGGCTTAATGGGTCATGAATCTACATGTAATTCCTCAATAGTGAGGTTAATACCAAGCCATGGAGAGGCTGAAGGGCCAAAGGAAAGGCCAAGAATAGTATATGTGGTTGTGAAGCTTCAAAACTAGACCATATAAACCCTTGAAAAAACATTTAGCAATGAGATAGGTGTGGGTTCTTAGACAGCACTGGAAGTGAACAATGAAACCAAGGTCTACTCACCGATCAAACCCCAAAAATCACCCCCACCTCTGTTGATCGAACAACCTTTATGTCCCATGGTAGGTGCTATTGAAACTAGCATAAGAGTTTGAGAAGGCTAAAGAATGATGATCTATGGAAAAAAAATTCTACAAGAAACATTTCAAATGGCCAATGCAAAAGTAGCCAAATACAAAGATGAACAATATACAAATTATTTTTAATTAATTCAAAATAAAATAGAATATAAATCAAATAGATAGCTTATTTCTTATTCTCAGAACCTTTAGCTCTGATACCATGTCATAATAAGCTAGTAGGTGATATTCTGGTAGAGTGAGCACACTAATTTTGTAACAATGATGACTTTGTATTCAGAAACATGCAAGAGGATGTGTAACAATTGCCTTTGTATTAAATTACCTTGCTTACTAATATATGCATTGCACTTCTTTGATCAGGGTAATTATAATAACTTGGTGAAGAGGAATATAAAGGAGTAAGGGGAGTTAACTCACTGGAGAACTCATATTTAGACTGAGTGTAACTCAATGTGGAACTCATAATGGCACTCAGTTCAACTCCAGGTGGAATTCTATGTGGAACTCACCCTCTCACCTACTTAACCTCTTATCACACCTAAATAAGCTAAAGCTATAAGTGTAGGAATTATCCATTTAATAATTAAATGGAATAATTAATATCCTACACCAACATTTCTAAGATTGGGTTGGTTCTAACCAATATGGGTCGCTATCGACTAGTGATAATGACTGAAACTCATAGAACCAACTTGTGTATAAGTGGATTGAAAACCATATTTTAGTATCAAAGACCAGATTTTAGTAACTATAAATGCCTCTCTTTTATTCTAGTAATGAAATTGCTAGAATAAAAGGATAAAATGTAACTAATTATGTAAAAAACACTTTATCTTTTGTCTAAATATTTGATTTTGCAATTCATCAATAGAAATACCTAAAATATGTGTAGTCATCCATAGACTAACTCTTTCATTTGAAACTAAATTTTTGAAAGAAAAAGGGTTAGATTATAGGTGTTGGTGAAAAAATGTTTCCCTTGCAACTTTTTAGAAATGATGCTTCCTTGTTGAAGCATTAGATAAAGTTATGATTCCTTATTGAATCCCATGGAGAGTTAGGGTGAGTTTACCTCAAATTTGTATAACTATGCAGGTCTTAGGTTGGAAAGATAATGTTCCATGATCTTCATAAATATGGGGAAAGTAAAAAATATATAATCCCAAACAACTATATGTATATAAGAGAGAACCATTATGTTAGGTTCACTCAAATAAATTGAATCAACTATTGTAGATGGCTTATAGATTCAATTGTATAGTTTTGTTCAAGTTCACTCCATGTAAACAAAAAACATGATTAAAATGGAATGAAAAATATTCATTTCCACATCATGGATGTAAATTTGATTGTATAATTTCACTCAATGTAGAATATAATGCTTGATCAAAAGAGAATGAACAAAGTTCATACTCCCATCATGACAACAAATATGATAAGTGTGAAGTGGAATGAGGATCATTTTTAATTCAATTTCAAATTGTATTGTTGTGTGTGTGCATAAAACAATATCATGCCTCATTAATATTTATGTGTGTATGTGTGCATGAATCAATATCATGCTCCTTGAAACTATGCAAATTGATATAGAATGTTATGCATTTATATGCTAAAATTTGAGAACTTGTATCTCAAATGTATATGTATATGGAAACCTATGATTCATATTCTTATAAATTATGTACATATTCCCATGCTTATGCACCAAAATATATATGAATTTTTGCTTAATTTTTTTTAATGTTTGTGTATAGGCATGACATATGCCCTCATAATCTTTATCAATATGTCAATATATATCATGCATATGAATCATCTGATATCTAAACCATTCTGAATCTTTGAAATGTATACTCGGATTTGATTTTATGATCATGGAAGCTTATGCATGTATGGTAAGCCCATTCTAATGCCCTATTTTGAGATAAGGGATGTATCATGTAAGTCATTCATTTCAAAAGAAGAGTTAACTAGAACATGTTATGTATAAATATAGAATAATGTAATATATTGTGAACATGTAGAGAGTATGTCATCATAGTAATGTATATGTCAATCAAGGCATGCCTATAACATATGTAATGAAGTACATGAAATTTATGTTTAGATTCATGTCTCAATGAAGCATGTAGTATAATAATATATAAAATAAGATTATGTAGTAAAAGTTCATGATATTGATCACAACACCACTCAATGTAAGAAAACTCAATAAACACAAGTGAACTAGTGTCACACATAAGGCCAAGGTCCACATACAAGGGACATAAACATGTCTCAAAAATAAAGGCCAAGGACCTTATGCAAAGGGACATAAAAATGTCTCAAAAAGGGACATCAAGGATGTTACACAAAAAACACATAACAAACAATCATAAAGAATCTTATCATGCAATAAAGTAACAACGTTAATGGTGCATAGAACAAGGGAACTAATCTACACCATCCATATATATCAATGTCACATCATAATAGAATAACATATCTATGTATCATTTTGTAATATATAAGTAACTAGCAAGGCATATGCAAGAAATATAGGCATCTCAACATGGTAGAAAGGTCATATAAAGATATGACTTTTAATATTGAAACATGTGGAACAAGACTCCCCTAGTATCAGCATGACCATTACGTAGAGGAAAGTCTAACATCTATATGCCCCTATGTAACCAATATGTCTTTCATAATACCCATATACCATAAAATGCATGTGTGTATGAAAATAATATTCCATATAAAAAACATGTGATAAATAACATATCTAAATTATGTAATCTAGCATCATATAATGCTCAAGACCTAGTTTTGTATTTCTTAAACATTTTAAATGTTTTTTTTTTATGATTATTTGATTTATTTATTTTTTTGGAATTTTTTATATCCAAAAAGTAAGGCCAAGTGGAAATGATTATAAAATAGAGGAATGGGAGGGATCTAAACAAATTAAACCATGTGTCAAGTTATAGTTTGCAGTAACTATGATAGAATGGCTAAAGTGGAGAAAGTGAAAGAAAAAAATAGACCCCCACTATATATGTGAATCACAATAATGTAGATTAAAAGTGTATGTGGAGATAAGGATAATCATGTTCCTAATGAGAAAGAATCAATTTGTTCTCATGTGATATGTAAATATAGATGTATATGATCATATAATATTAACTAAAGCCATAAACGATGTGCACGAGAATCATTTTAGGATAAGTTTCATGGATGTTTGGATCAAGATAACATTCAAGAGGCAAGTGCCAAGTGAAAACAAAACCAAGGGCTATAATAATGGTCAATGCAAGAGCATATGAGCATATGCATTTAAAAATAAAAATAAAATTATAGATGAGCAATCAAAGTGGCTATGCAAAATATATTATGTATGTTGAACTAATAAATGGAATAACTTCAACCACTTAGAAGTAATAAATGTGTGTGATATGGATCCTCATGGGTAAGTGAATCTTGATGTTACAACTTTGATGTTGTATTGATAGGAACACTCATGTTCACATTATTTACACTAATTTTAAATAAATATATTATCTTTTGTTTGTTTTATGTGAAGGAGTTTCCTCTCATGAAATGGTAGTAGTCTCACATCCATGCTCAAGTAAAACATAGTCATGATTTTTACTTAGTATTGCCCCCATTGATCCTAACCATGATCTTCCTATTTATGCATTGTATTGATCTAACGTAGGGTCAATGTGAAATATAATGGAACATGTTTTTAGACCAAATGTTATTGTAAACTCAATGGATCTACTATAGTGTTGAGGCCTAGTAATCTTACTGAAGTGTTGACTATCACACCTAAGATATTTGAGAAGTGTCATGTTGCATATATTGACTTCATGAAAATATGTAATATTGAAATTTCTAAATTTCTTGCCATCAATGTGAGGACTAAGAATCAAAGGCTCTAGATATGAAAAACACTTTTTAGTTGTGACATTATCCTTTTTAAGTATATCTTTATTTTAATTTTCCTTCTTGAGAAACCCTTTATTAAGGATGTTTTATTTCTTAACTTGATTTCACTTTTATAACTTCTCTTTTAGTGATTTATTTTTTAGTAACTTTTATTGTTGTAACTTCTATTGGTGTAATTTATATAACCCTTCCTTTTATATTTTTCTTTTTGTAACTTTCCTTTTTAATGTGTCCTCTTTGTAACCTTTGTTTATCTTACTATTCTCTTTGTAACCTCTCTTATTCTAATTATTACTTTTGTGAACTTTATTATTTTGCTTTTTCCTTTTATAACCTTTCTTTCTCTAATTTTGCATTTTGCAATCTTTCTTGCTCTAGTTGTTCCATTTGTAACCTTTGTTATTATAATTTTTCTTTTTGTGCCCTTTTTTCTCTATTTTTTGCCTTTTATAACCTGTCTTTCTCTAATTTTTTATTTTGTATCTTTTCTTGCTCTAGTTGTTCTTTTTGTTATTCTTTCAATTTTTCCTTAGGATATACAATCATAGTGTGAGTTTGTTTCTTGATTTTGGAAATTTTTCTTGAATCAAGTAGTGCTTTAATTGGTTTATCTAGTATAAGATCACCACAATCAATGATAGTTTATATTTTGTTCTTCAAATCCCAACAATTGTTTATATGATGTCTATGTTTTATATGATATGCACAATAGCATTTGGATTTCCTTCAAGGATGCATAAGAGGTAATGTGATCAAATTGTTTCAAAGTATTTTCCTTAAAATTTCACTTGAACTCCTATTAGTCTTATGTACACTTTTTTATTCACTAATTCTATATGTATCCTATGTTGGCAATCATTTTTGGGATGAAGTATTATTATGAATGAAATATTTGGATAGATATGTAGATATATGATTGACACTTGCATGCTATATATTATTTTTATATGTGATCTTAGTTTCAAGTGATGTGATCCTTAAATTAAAATATTGATTTTAATTTTGTAACTCCTCTATAGGCATTCATGTAGTGAATATTTGATCTTGAATGGATTCATAAAAAACCTTAGGTAATTATAATTGAATATATGCATAAAAATACTATTAGATGGTATGTGAGAGGTGGACGGGGATGAGGAGGACTATTCATATGACCTATATTTTATAACATTGGAGGGGTCACCTTAACTCTTGGAATAGGGACAACATGGACCTTATTAGAGGGAAAGTAACTATCAATATCTTGAGGAAAAGTGGAAAGAAGGATAGAATAATTTATAGTATGTGAATGGCTTGGGTTTTCTAATTGGTTCTCTATTTTAGCTTTATTAAGCCCTAAGAAAGCTAATGAGATATAGGCAAGGCATAACTTGAATAAGTAAATAAACATGAAGGCAAGAAATAACTGACCATTCAAATAAAACAATGAGGAATTTTTGCAATCCAAAAGGGATTTTTAATCAAAATAAGTAGATAGATGAAACTCAAAAATTAATTTTAAAATAATTACACTATTTGTCTTATAGGCCTAATTTATTAAAAATAGTAAATTTTAAAACCCAAAAAATCCATATAGTATTTTGGCAAATGAAAATAAGTATTTCATCCACTCAATACATGAATAAAAAAAACTTAGATCATTTTAAAAATAAAGCTTTTTTGACCTAAAAATCATCCAATAAAGGAATTCCCCTTATAGAGGAAACTCTACTGAAAGACTAGGGCTGAAGGTGAAAATATTTTTTGTGTATGGAAATAAAAAATCAAGTTTGAAACCTTAGGACAAAATTTGAAATCTTTGAAAGCGGAAAATATTTTTTGTGTATGGAAATTATAAATAAAATTTTAAATATTAGGACAAAAAATATAAAACCATTAAAGGATGTTTCAGTCAATGTGTATGAATCCACCAATATGTTTTACTATAATTTGTAAAATTATAAGTTAATTAATCTAATTGAGATAGAAACCTAAAATGATTTTAAATATTAAGATATAACATTCAATCATACATATAAATGTAAAAACTTGAAAATGGGATTATATCGATATTGTAAGTGGCATATATTAAATCTAGTAAGTACAATAAGGGGATGAGTACTAAGATTTTATTTATGACTGTTTAACTTTGAATTTATTCTAGAAGTGGAAATCAGGATAAAGTATCCATATGATTTGTTCAGTTCAGGAATTGTATCTCTACTTGTATAGGGTTAGTTTTATAGGATATAAGTCAGTATTGCCAATTACTATTGACCTATGTAGAAATTAAGGATTGTCATTATATAGTCAGCTTCACTTATCTTTGTATAATATGTATTTATGATCCAAACCCTAATGATGCATGTAACTATATAAATTAGCCACATTTTCCTTGAAACCTTAGGTGTGATTGTGAGGGATAGAAACCTACACAAACTAGAAAAGTGTAATGGGTTTAGTTGGCCCCAATTACCCCTGTTTGATAATTGACCATTATTTATGTGATAAATACTATAAAGAGAGAAATAATTCCATACATAGTTATCCCACCTAGTGTGATTATGAAATTATGATCCTTCATTATATTTGTGAAACTAGTGATTTGGCTTCGATAATTGAGAATGCTTTTTCTAACTTGGGTTGTGACTACTCCTATTGATAGGTTTATAATTTGGGAAGAATGGGAAGATTTTATCAATGTGAAATAGTGTATACATGTGTTCTAGATAAGTTCCAAGCCCCTTTTAAAATGATACCTTGATTTGTTTATATATAAGTCTAATTGGGTGATTTATTGTGTCACGAACATGCTAGGTAAATGGGTCAACCCTAATGATAGGTTTAATTTTGAAAAATAGTCATTATTGGGATCATATTGGTTATGAATAGTGTGGGTCATAATCGATTGGAGATAATAACCAAACTAGTAAGACCAACTTATGTACATGCAAACTAAAGTGAGAGTTTGGATATGTTTATGTAGAATATTTAACACATTTAAAATAAACAATGAGGTTCATGTAGGTTCATAACAATAGAACAGAAGGGTTGAATCATAATATTACATGCATGTGTGAGATAATGGAATATTATGACTTTGTTTATGCACTCAATTCATGTGTGATAAATATGTGTTAAGCTTGTCATTTTCAAGTACAAAAGACCATATTTTAGTATCTACAATTTGTAGTGCATATTTTTCATTAAGTGATATAATTTTCTTTGATTTTTCTTGTCTTTTAGAGTTAAGCGAGAATAAAATTATTTTGTCTTGATTATTAGGATTTTCAATATGATGATTATATTTAATTTCTTTTATGTATTGTTAATTTACCATGACAAGTCTAGAATTTTATATAAATTTGTGCTAATTACATCCAACATTGTATAAATCACCAATCTAAAGAGATTTGGCTATTCATAATAAATTACTTATGTAGTTCCCAAATGTGAGGTACCTATTTTGTATATCCAATTGGGCCCCCTATTTTGTATATCCAATTGGGCCCCCTTTGATCTATTATGATATTATTTGGATTTCATATATTTATATAATTTTATATCACATTCAATGAAGTAACTTAATATTCTAGGACACTATTCAATATACACTATATTATTTCAAAAAGGGTACAATTTCCTTATTTAGCTACACCATTTTACTATGGTAGATAAGGATATTTTTACTATCTCTTAATTTCATGATTATTCAAAAAATGTAGGTAACTCATTACTAGTTTATTCCCCCTAGATCTAAGAGAAGACATGTATGTGATGACTAAACATCACTCCACTAGAGTTTTGAGCTCTTTAAAGACCTCAAATGCATTGTAATTGGTGTTTAGATAATAAACCAACATATTTAAGCATGGACATCAACAAAAATTTGAAAATACATGAATCTATATGCACCTCTATTTTTAAACCATTGATGATCTCTTTTTTAGAACCCATCGACACATCACTATACTAGAGAACATGTCCTAAGGAGTGTAGTTGAAAATTAGTGGGGTGAGTTCATGATGATTTGTAAGAGATGTCCATAATATTTGTTATACTTTCTTATCATAATTTTCATGCCTTCATATTTATTTATCCTCCTTCACATCCCTTTTATGTTCATTCCTCTCATTCTGCTTGGTATCTTGATTTTTTCTTGTTAAATTGATCTATATAAATCTAGTTATGCATTATCCCCTATATTTCCTATTACATCATCATAATCAATCAGTCTTATTTTCTTACCTTTGATGCTTTCCTACTAAAATCATGATTTATTTATTTATTTCTATTTTTACTATATTGGCATGGTTGACCAAGTACTATGTTATTCCCAATTCATTATACTAAACTATCTAGATAGAATTTGTCATTATTTTAGCTAGGTCACTTATATCACTTTGAATGATATTTAAAGGGTTCCTAAATTCCATTTGACTAGTATGGAAACCTTAATCTACTCTTTTTGTGCTACAAATTATTCTAAGTACATAATAGGAATTAAGAGACAGGAACTTTTTTTTTCAAGATTAAGTCTTGGTCAAGGTATTTTAAGCTCAATAGAAGGAAGTTAAACCAATGTTATGTCCCTTAGTATTTTTAATCCTTAATTAAGAAAACTTAGGTCTTCATCCTTTCCATTTGATTACATTACTTACACATCTCTTGAAAAGTTTAAATAATCTAAGGGGGAGATTGATGCATCAACAAGTCAATTCAAAGTAAGTATCCTTATACCTATTCTTTTTATTGTGTTTACTTTAGTAGATAGATATATTATACATATTTTTAGAATAGTACATTTTTTTTCTTTGTTTCTCACCTAGATCATCATTATGCTTATATTAGTGTATCATATCTAGGAATGTATATGTAACCATAGTTTTTTTTTTCCCATGCTTAGGCTAGTTTTTACTACCTTTACATGCAATTAAAATCCCTTATAGCCATTTATATTTATATCTTACTAGTTTATTTTATTACCATATTGGATCCAGTTTGTCCTTAATCATCAATTCCTTGCATGCATTTTTCCTTATTATATTCTTGATATCCCTCTTACAAACAAATCTTGTTTTCATCCCCCATCTCACTTTGCAACATGGATAATTATATGTAGTTGTTCCTATTATGGTTTTTTATATTTATATTTTTTTACCTTTTTTACCCAATATACATTCTTGTGAACCCAAATTAATCTTTTCCCACTACTAGTTGGATCATATTCACGTTTTATTTTTATTTTTCTTAGTGTTATATTCTTAAGCATTCTAATTTGTCAACATTAATTATTTTTCAAAAACTCATTTATTTTATATATTTAACATTTAATATTTACAATAATACCAAGATAAAACTAACATATATTTTCATTGATTCCATAAAAACTATCCTAGTTATATGAAATCAATAAATACCAACAAGGATTCTTAGCAACCTACTACTTTCAAGTTTAATATCTCTTAATATTATCCTTTTAATGATTGTAAAATTGACTCAACTATAACTAAACACTATGATCCATATAATACCAAGAAATAGAAGCAAATAAAACCCTTTGAAACCCATGAAACTAAGGTTGAACAAGAAGATGTTCTTGACTACATAGATAAAATACAAATATTTGTACAAAACCATTATAAACATAGGATTAAATATCCTATGGGTATTCATCTATGATCTCATTATATATAATTTTATAAATACAATTTATTGTATATTTACTATACGAATTAAGCCAATTTAATCTTTGACTTCCCCTCTCCCTTCTACATCCACCATGCCAATTGTTGTTATGTTGACAAGCATAGTGGGTCTTAGCTTTGGTTCTCCTACCTAGAGATGTTATGTTATCATAAACATTATTAAACTAGCATGATTTAGTGATACTACCCAATGGGTCTTAGATTTGTCACTTAACACATCAAATAACCATTTTTTGTTAATTTCACTTTCTCATCATCCCTTTCCCATCCCTAATCAGTTTCTCTTCATCCCTTATCATCCCTAATGACTCCCTCCTTATCTCTCATCATCCCTAATCATTCCATCATTGAACCTCACCATTTTTAATCATCACTAATCACTACCTCATCATCTATAATCACTCCCTCATTGACCCTCACCATCCCTCATCATCCCTAGTCATTTATTCACCATCCCTCATCATCTCTAATCACTTCCTCCTCATCCCTCCTCATCCTTAATCACTCCCTCATTAACCCTCACCATCCCTCATCATCTCTAATCACTCCCTCATTATCCAAATCATTCATTCATTGTCCCTAATCACTCCATCATTTAACCTCACCATCCCTCATCATCCCTAATCATTATTTCATCATCCCTCATCAACCCTAATCACTCCCTCTTCATCCCTAATCATTCCCTCATTGAACCTCACCATTCTTCATCATATATAATCACTCCCTCATCCTCCCTAATCGCTCCCTCATTCACCCTCACCATACCTAATCATCCTTAATGAATCCTTCATCATCCATAATCATCTCTACTTACTTCCTCCTCATCCTTAATCACTCCATCCAATACCTCAATGGTGGGGGCAATAGCTTCTCACTTGGGCCCGATTAGATCATTTCCCAATTCTAAATTTTACTCACTCAAATAAGTCCCAAAAAATTCTTCTTTTACTAATCCTATTTCATTCAAATAAGTAACTCAAATATATCATATGATTGTCTAGTGGGATTCAATGATATATATGGTGATCCATGCCTAGATTTGGAGAGAGTGTGTATCCATATCCCCAAACTAGAATACATATGTAATAAATTGAGAAAAGGGTGGGATGAAATTACATTACTTACATATATATTTAGATTTGGGCATATAATAATCCCAATACCAGAGTTAAGAATCCAAATTTATATTTATATAAATAGGGGGAACTAGAAACTAGTTGAGAATTTAAATCCCAACCCCATAGTTAACCATATACCCATAGTATATCCACAGTAGAGTAGATTTCTAGATAGATAGATAGATAGATAGGTGATCACCAACATGGTAGAGTGTATTCTAATCCATTAGTTGATAGAGTGTGTTTCTAAACCCAACTCAATCTATACCCAACCCAATCACCCAACTTGATATATAAATAGAATTAAGGGCATATCTTTTAATCCATTGTATTAAATAGGGGCCACTTAGAGCTTGGGTATGGCCTGGTAGGCCCTAAAGGTAAAACCTAGGCTTTGTTGTATTTTAATTATTCCTTGATCCCCAATATAGTATATCAAAGGATAGAATAGGAATGGGGGCCTACCATAGATATATGGGGGGCATTATTATGAAGACCCTACCCCAATCCCAAAATTTTCCTACCCATTAAGGAAATGGAATAATTTCCTACCTACTTCATCTATGCCAAGGAGTAAGGTAAGGGAATCTTTCCTTTTATATATCTAACTTTGCTTCAACTAATACCATATCAAGTGAAGATTTCATTCTCGATGGATAGTAAGGGAGTAAGACAAAACTATAAAGGGAAGTTTTCCTTCCTAGAATCTAAATTTGTTTTACTTATAGATTAAGGCATGGCTATCAAGGGAAGCTTAATTCTTGATAAATATCTTTATTCTTACTTTACCTACTTAGTTATGCCCTACCTAATAAGGTAAGGGAAGCTTCCTTCCTGATATATAGCTTTCTTTTTGTCATACCTACTTTCCCTTTCTAGAATATATTCTTAGCTATCAAGGGAAGCTTATTTCTTGATATATTGATTTTATATATTCTTTC
>JARHVA010005051.1:842500-847500 GCA_037957365.1 Torreya grandis | reverse complement strand
TTTTATTTTAAAATTAATAAAAAATATATATTTATTAATCTTTTTAAATAAAATATAGGTCACAAACTAGATGATCTTATCTAAATTTTCACAAAATTGTTTCAAAAATTACTAAACTTTACTATAAAAAGGTTGCACTATACATGCAACTATCTACTCTATTTTCCTTAAAAAACTAGGAGTTCCTCTTTAAGTTTTATATGCTTGACTTACTTATACTTAACCTTTTTTTTTAAATAGTGTTTTGTAAACTATATTTGAAATGTTACAATTCATTTTTTTTTACCATCTTCAAATTTTGAGTGTAGCGATCTCAAATAATATAAATAAGCTGAGATTTTTCAATTTTTAGGAAAAGCATGTCCACATGTAGGCCCCTTTTTATTCCCCAACTTTTTGCACTTACCCCCCACTTTACATATAAATTCATTCAGTAAACTATATAAGGATTGGATAAAACTTAACATTTTTTTTACTACCAAAATACTTACAAAAACCTTCATAGATGATGCTTTTGAATTGTAAAATTAACTTAAGTCTAGTTCTATAACCAATTTAGAAGACTAAATGAATGCATTGGTTCATGAATTCTAATATCATGGATTTCCTAAAAATAACTTATCCAACTTTATCGAATATAATTAATTAAACCCTAATACTACCTAAAACTTAATCAAGCATTGGAAATCATTAACTAACAATGTTGACCATAACATGACTAACGATTATCTATTCAATATTTTACAATTGCCTTAAACTCCAAATTATAATACATCCTTAGGTAATTCACTCCTAAGTCATTAGATAAAACATTTCATCAAGTTAAATGACAAGACCATCTCCTAAGACAATTTTACATTACTCAACCTAAATAAAGAACCGAAATGTTAAATAGACTTGATTAAAATAAACACAATATCAATGATGATGTTACTAGTACATATGATCATAGTCATAACTCTAAAATTAATATTCATGCAATTATGATATGAGGTTATCAAGAAGTGACTCTTATTCTCATCCATAGTAGGAAACCCTTTAAAACATCTTGTCCATCCAAAAACCAAAATTTCAAACTAAATCAACCTCTCAACCTAGTGGAGCTCAGGAAGCACCTTCCTATACTTATACCTAGAGATATGAATAATAGAAAACATAAACCCTAATGGTATGACCCATAAATTTATTTTTGGTTCCATGTTGGTTGGGGTAATTCTCATGATGATTTTTTTTTCTCTTTGTAACTTAGCATATGTTTTTCTCCTTGTTCATAAATTAGACAATGATGCTATGAAAAGAGAGCACAATCATTTTTTGTCAATGTCATTAAAGTTTGTGAAAGTAAATAAAAACATGATGCCCTTAACCAAGGAAAAAATCACCTTAAAATTTACCAAAATCCTCATCCCAATCATTCTCAGAAACCAATAATAAACCTCCATAACCAAGCACCAATTATTCTCAAACTCAAAATCCCACTAATTTAGATTTAGTTATTAATTATATTGATACCACAATTAACCCCACTTCTTCCACTCAAGCAAATAATATGGTTAACATGAATAACATGAAGCACATCACACCTCACATCAATAATACATAGGTTAATACTCAAAATCAGCTTGATACAACTCCCATGGTTTAAAAATTTGTCCAGGCCTACCCTGTAAGTCAAATCTTAGTATTAGTCCTTCCAAAACCTTGAAAATCAAAAACCTAGAAACATTTTAATAGAATCATCCTTGTCAATTAATTTGAAAAAATCTATAAAATCAAGTAAATCAACCATGTTGATTCAATCTTATATGGCACTAGTTGAATCAATAGCTAATATAGTCAGTTAAAAAATAAAATAAATTGACACAATCAATACATTTTCCTATAAATGACTAAAATATATCTATTTTTATGATATCATTTAAAAGTAATAAAAATAAAGAAAAATTAGGTCCAAATTCCTGTACAACTACATCTAATCATGTTTAGACATCTATCTCTTAGTTACAATTTTTCCCAACTGATATTAGATTTGATGAGTAGGATCCCATATAAGAGCTTTCTATATTCCCTTATCAAATTAATTTTATTGATATTAGGTAAAATTATCCTTAACATCATAAATATCTCATGCAACTCTCATTTTACATGAACATCCCTTGACCAACACCTATGTAACTCGAATATACCTTTTTAAGTTCTGAGGAAAACATATTGCAATAATGTGCAGAGATGTTTATCCATGTCGATCACACAATGGATATGACCTTATCTCTCAAAATTAAAATCATATATATGATCCCTGATGAGATCATTCTTTATGCAGACATCCATCCTTTATTTATTAGCAATCATATTAGTGATGTTCAATTAAAATGAGCCCTTAGAGACAATAATTATGGTACAAGTTATGGTACTTATGTTACCTCTTTGGAATTCATTGAATCCCTTGTGTATCATACTAGCAATCTTTGATCAACCTTTATCATGTGTTAAGGATATGATTGAATACAAATGCCTCCCTTAGTATTTTTTTTACATCTTATTATAGTACCTCCTCATATGGTTAGGGTGAAGGTTTGGATCTTTAACTTTCCCCTTTCATATAATATCTTGCTTGGTTACGCTTGGGCTCATCACCTAAATGCCATAAATTTGTCTACATGCTAATACATTAAATTTCCATACATGGAAACTATCAATAAGATTCAAGGTGATACCAACCCATGAAATTTTTAAATAAAATCAAGAAAAAGGCATATATAAAAATCCCACACTTAAGTACTAATTTTGGATTTAGGGGTCCTAAAATATTGTAAAACTATGCACTATTGGATTATGTAAAATATAAAAATAAATTACTAATCTAAATTGGAATTGATATTCTATATATTGAATTTTTTATGTAGAATTGAAAAAGTAAGATGGTAGAAGTGTATGTATCTAATTCTTTTTATGTGTACCTAGCATAAGGTGTCCCTATACTTAAAATTTCTCTATACCTTAATCCTTAGTTATATAGACATAAAATAGAAGATAAAAACCTCTCTAGATTCTTTTGGAAAACTCTAACCCCTATAGTAGCCAACATTATTAAGTGGTTACTAACAATGTCCCTATAAATTTTCTAGGTTTGTAACTTTTGATAACTATGTGCTTGCACCTAAAAAGTATTCTTATGTGTGTACTTGATTTTAGTCCTATGCACTATCCTTTATTTTTATTTTCCTTTCTTTTAAAACATAATTGTGCTTTCAACTATAAGAGTGACTTGAAAATGGGTTAGATCTTTGGTTTGGACTGATCCAAACCACCCTACTTTGAGTAATTGAGCATTACCTACATTCCAATATTCTAAAAAGGGCTCAAACTACACGTAGTTATTCCATCTATGTGTGTGTGTGTGAAAAATCATGTGTACACAAGTATAATTTTCATTTCACTTAGGTTCTCCTTTGGTAAAAGCATTCAATTAATATACATGATCATTTTTTTCCTTTATAAACTTTATAAATATTCTCAAGAAGAAAATAATTTATACAGATGTCTATTTATTTTACGAATGCTCATGTCTCATAATGAATGCATATCCTTAAAATTACCTTAATATATTTTTATTTATAGTGCTCACAAGTTTGAACAAGGGAACTATTGGAACACAAAATCCCACCCAACAAGACTCAAAAATATAAAAGAAACTGACATGGAGGATTTTCAACTCAAAATAGATGCACAAATCATGCTAGGATAGTACCAAAAACCTTAAACCCTATTAATAATTACCATAATCTAAGTTTACTGAAGCTATCCTAAGTATATAGAAAAGAATAGAGACCAAGAAAACAAAAACTAGGCATCCGTATGATAGACCAATAATCATAGAGAAATATCATATATAAGAACATGCAACCACACCCTTTCTAAAAGATAGTAAAAATTAAATAAAATAGCTCCAATAAGTTTCCAATTTATAATTAAATTATATATATGTAAATTCATAGAGAAAATAATTATAAAATCAAGGTTCATACCAAATTTGGGTGTCTATAGATTCTTCTCATTTAATGTAGTATTTGAATGTATTATTAAATACTAGTTTATATGGATAAAATGAAATGTATATGTGTATCATTAATTTTAAACTTTTAATATCATTTATCTAGTGTTAAATAATGTCCAATGTGTACCTATAAGAAACTATTAATACAATTAGATATATCTCTATTCTAAATAGATAACAACATAGTCAAAATGAATTTGGAAAATTTAAAAGAATGACTATCCTATTGGTGTATAGTCCTCTATCGATCCTACAGTTGCTCATTCCATTTTGGAGTTGAGATGCCATGGGTGCCAAATGACCTAACACATATGGTGAATTTACACTTTAACTTTCTCTCTTCTTGGCCAGAGAATCAAACAATTGTGTATTCAACAACTATTTATAATAGTAAAACCCAAAATATAAGTTCATATGCAAAAGTGGAACCTTAAAACATATTATTATGTAGATTTCAAACCCTAAAATAAGTTTATATGTAGAATCAGAACCATGAAACTAGTTCATATGATAAATTTAAAACCCAAAAACAAGTTTGGATGTAGAAGTAGAACCTCGAAATAGGTTCATATGTAGAATTTAAACCCCAAAATAGGTTCATATGTATAAGTGGAATGTATAAATAGGTTTGTATGTAAAATTATCAACCATTTCAAATTATTGTATATCCAAAGTGATTACATAGTATCACCATTCCCTGTCAATCCTTAATATATAAAAAATAAAAGTATTTGTATGAAAATAAAAATCCATGCCACAATATGATCCACCTATCCCTCAAAATGGTATTGAATGTTATCATCTATCTATAAAAATGTCATAAAATGTCTCAATTATTCCTCATAATATTTTATGATGCCCAACATATATGTCAACATACTAATATGACCCATAGAAACCATATATTCTATCTCAAAATGCCAATGCTCTAACTGATATGACC